>CAKNXH010064056.1:175199-212674 GCA_932178445.1 Andricus quercusramuli | reverse complement strand
TTGAATGGATTAAAATGTAATTAATTTTAATTGCATTTTCCTTTTTTGATTCGTTTTCGCGAATAAATTCACCGAATTGAATGGATTAAAATTTCATCAATTTTAATTGCATTTTCCTTTTTTAATTCGTTTTCGCGAATAAATTCAGCGAATAAAATGGATTAGGATTTTACCAATTTTAATTACATTTTTTCTTCACTCGTTCTCGTGATTCAAATCAATGAATCAAATTTCATGAGCAGCAGCAGTCTCATTCTTAGTGAAAGGAAAAAGGTGAGGTACTCATCGTTGTGCGTTTATAGCACAATATCGGTAGACTTTCAGTGTTTACGTTGCAACCATCCGAGGCAACTCTTGTAGGTTAATTTAAAATTAACAATCAAAATAGCGTTGTCCGAAAATCAACAAAAACGCGTCGCGTACATAGTCCAAAATGGGTTTTCTGTAGAAAAGGCAATCGCGAAATTGAACACCTATCTTAAAGATTCCAAATGCTATCTGATAAACTCACAGTTGCGTTTGCAATTTATTGCGGCTAGGTTTGCGGAATATGAAAGATATAACGATGCATTGACCAGTTTAGATCCGGGACATCTTCGTCTTGACGCATTTCTTGAAATTGAATCCGAATATTACGAAATCGCGACCGGGGTCACAAAATTACAAACCGCGACTCGACTTGCTAGTTAGCCCTTGAACCATAGCAATACTACTATTTCAGAAAAACAGGATAGGCCAAAACCACCGGAAATTAAAATTCCTAGCTTCAACGGGGAGCATGATAAGTGGGTTTCATGGAGGCATAGCTTCGAAGCGTTGGTTCATTCGCGTTCCCATCTCAGCGATTACATCAAACACACTCAATTATCTAACGCTCTTTCCGGGTCAGCAGCTAACAAAATCATAGCTTTTCCTCCTAGCGAAGAAAACTATGCCAAGGCATGGAAATCGTTGTGCGAGGCGTATGACCAGAAACGCATAATAGTCGCGGAACATCTCGACGCGATCCTTGATCTTCCTGTTCTGTCTAGGGAAAATCCAGACGACCTTTCGTCACTTATCGATAAAGCGCGCCAACTCCTTAGTATGCTCAAAGAAGTCGAAATCAAAGTGCATGAACAGACCGTCATACGGATCTTAGAGAGGTGCTTACCGCCGGGAATTTTAGCAAAATGGAAAGATAAGTTAGATGGGAACGAGCTTCCGAATCTTGAGGAATTATATAAGTTTATTCAATCGACAGTTTTTAAACTTCGCTCATTAGAGAAGGTTGCCTGGAGTAACCGCAAAATTGCAGGGAAGGGGGGGGGGGGGGGGTGAAAAAATCAGCCAACCCTATGCGAAAGTCAGAAATATGGAAGCACGTTCTCTCGTTACGTCTGCTTCTAATTCCTCGAGCTCGACTTGCGTTCAATGCAAGGAAGCTACCAGCTCTATAAATGTCCTATTTTTAACGAACGCAAGGTTCAAGAACGCTGGACCATTGCGAAAGCACACAAATTGTGTAAAAACTATCTGTATACACATTCGGGGCCATTTAAGAGCCGACAACGTTGTAAGAAGTGTGATAAAAATCATCATACTTTATTGCATGCCGATAAAACCGTGAAATCTATTAAATCAGAATCGTCTCAAAAGGGGGGAGATTTGAAGGTTTCAGGTCCTACTACGTCAACAGCATGACTATCTCGTCACTCGTAAGCTTCCGAAGCGTTTCCGTCAGATTCGCAACTAATGACTACTGCTGTTTTGAAAGTTCAAAACAACCGAGGAAATTGCTTCATTGCAAGGGCACTTTTAGATTCCTGTTCTACAGTCAATTTAATTACTGAAAATTTTGCAAAGTCGTTAAATTTAGTTAAACAAACTTGTTCGATTAAGATTGGAGCAGTTAACGGGTTGTGTACGGTAGTAGATAAACGTTCATTTTTCAGTGCTGGCCTTAAAAAATTGACTTGCTTATACTTCCATTTTTACAGAATTTTCTTAAAACTAACCCTTAAAAACTAACATCCATCCATTGCTTATTTCTAATCCGCACGCTCTTATCGCCTTGCCATCCTCGCTTCGCCTCGCCTCGCTCGCATGTCCCTACTTTTTCGCATTGCCTCGCTTGCCAGCCTCTGTTTTCGCGGCTAATACCGATTACTTATCTACTATTCACAATATTTACATCTTATATTTACTTTCTCTCCTATTTACAACCTTTCCTTCTCCACTCCTCTTCCTCCTTCCTTCTCTTCATCTCACCTTCTCTTTCAGATCCTCCCATATCTCTTCCACCGACTCCCCTTCAAAGCGTACCTTTCCTAGCTGCTCCTGATACTTGTCTATCGCCTCCCTCGTCCAGGTCACCCGCTCCCCTATCGAGACTTCTTCCCTGCCTTGCCTTCCGCCACCCTCACCTCTTATCCACAGACTCAATGGCTGATGGTCTGATTCCACCCTCCCCTCTACTGCGAATTTTTCCGTCTCCTCCCATCCTTGCATATTCATGACCACATAATCTATCACCGATACCCCCGCCTTACTTACATATGTTTATTCTCCCTCTTCGTCCCCAGTTGCCATACCATTCGCCGCCGCCCAGACTCTATCCTCCATCCAGTCCCTTAGAATATCCCCCTCCTTATTTGTCACCTTATCCTTCGATTTCCTCTCGAAGCTCTCCATCCCATCCTTATTGTACACTTTCACAAACTTACATTTTATCCCTCCTATTTTTATTTCCCTCATTTGCACTCCCTTCCCCTCTTCCTCTCCATGAATTTTTTCCTCTAATCCATCTCTAACCCCGGATATGATTCCCCCACTGGCCCTTCCTTTCTTTTTCACTCTGACCGCCTCCTGAAGTCTCCACCTATACCCTCTTGGCAGCTTTGGCTCTATTCTATCCCATTCCTTTCTTTCTACCCACGTCTCCACCAGTCCAACAACATCAAATTCCTGGATATATCGCCAGAACTCCGCGTCCTTCTTCTTTACCCCTGCTACGTTCCAGTACAGCACCTTCACTACTCCTCTACCCTGCGTTACCCCCACCCCCCTACTTCCTACGAAACAAATCCCCCTGCACTTCCTACAACACCTCTTTCTCCTCATCCCACATCCACATCTTCCCGTCTACTCTTATTTTCCAATATCCTACCTTCGCCGATCTCCCTTCTCTCATCTCCCTCCTAGCCCTGTTATACAACATTCTCTGTACAGCCCTTTCCTTTCTCGTCAAACCGTGATCTATGAAAACTTCCTCAGCCTGTATCCTATTCTTATTCCGCATTACCCCCAAATTTTCTTCCCAGCTCTCCAACTCCACAACCGCCACTTCCTTCTCTTTCCTCCCCTCCAACTTAATTTTCCCTACCCTGCCTTTAACCCACCCTATGCTCTGTAGCAGCTCTTCCACGCCCTCCCTTTCTTCTCCACTCTTTAGCTTCAACCCTCTTATCACAATATTACTTCTCTTGTCTCTCCATTCCCACCTCCATTGCCCTTATCCTTTCCCTATCCGCCCTCTCCTCCTTTTCATTCCTACGCTCTCCTACTTTATCTTCTATCATATTCTCTACCCTCTCCCAAATACCTTTAATCTCACTTCCCCCACCTCCGTCACCTACTTCCACTTCCGTCCTGCCCCCCACCTTTTCAAGTCTCTTTTCCGTCCTTTCCTTCCACAGCCAGATCTCCTCTTCCATCTCCTTTATTTTAATTTCTTTCTCTTTCCTTTCCCTCTTTAACCCTTCTACTCTTTCCTTCAGCTCATTCATCTCCTTTTCCCACCTCTGATCTCTGATTCTCAAATCCTCCCTCATGCCTTCCATCTGCTCTTTAGTCCCCCTCACGTCCTTCCTTAGCTCCCTGATCTCGCCTACCAGCATCCCGATAGCCTCCTTCCCAACAAACCCCCCCCCACGGGGGGGGGGGGGCCTACGTGCACTCACTCTTTTTTTAAAATGGCTCTCCAATTCGCTTTTGTCCAGAATCTCTCGGCTGTCTCTCTTCTTCTTCAAGATATCCTCCCCGTCACTTGTGCTTGACTCTCTCCCCCTTACCTTCTCGCTTCCTTCGTTCCGCCTGCTCCCTCTCTCCGACGCGCTACTCGACCCCGAACCACGCGTTGTTGTCCGTCGTGGAACGTGGCCCCCGACCGCAAACTCCTCCGACTCCTCGCCCACCTAACCTCACTTTCTCTATCTACCTGAATCCCACCTCACTCCCTCGATAAAAACCACTTTTTATCTCCCCAGTGCACCCCACACAACTCTACTTACCTCCTCGGCTTCCACCTTCACACTCCTCTCACACCTTCCACACAAATTCAGTAAAATCCTCTCACCACCTGTCACCAAACACGTTCTCACTTCTGCCACCAACATGCAAGTCCGGGTTGTATACGGTATCTAACGACTACATTAAAGCTACAGTTTCTTCATCTTATAACAATTTTAAACGAGAATTAAACTTTCTAATAGTACCAAGAATAGCTGATATCGTGCCTAATGAAGCATTTCCTCGAAACTTGTTCGACATGCCCAAAAATTTGCAACTTGCAGACCCGCATTTTCACGTTCCCAAGTCGGTTGAAATTTGCTTAGCAGCAGGTACAACTCTGTCCGTGCTGTCCATAGGTCAGATCAAACTTCGACATCAAGATTCTCAGATAATTCTACAAAAAACGACGTTAGGTTGGATTGTGGCAGGAGGATCAGACGTTCTCGTGACAGCTGCAAAGGCTTCTTGCAATGTCGTCAAATTAGATAAACTTATCCAGCGTTCTTGGGCAATAGAGGATTTTGATCATGAACCTTTAAAATCTCGCGTTGACGTTTCATGTGAACAACATTACGTAGACAATACTTAACGTGACGAGGCTGGTAGATAGATACATCGTACGACTTCCTTTTCGAGATAGCAAATTCCAGCTAGGTGAATCTAGAAGTCAAGCATTAAAGCGTTTCTACGCACTTGAGAAAAAGTTCGAATCCAATTCGCATTTAAAATCTGAATATCACAAAGTCCTTAATGAGTACGTTTCTTTGAACCACATGACTCTGTGTGACGACACAAAGGATGGATGTTATCTTCCTCATCACGCCGTGATTAAAACAGCCAGTGCAACTATTAAGGTTAGGGTGGTATTTGACGCGTCCGCAAAAACGTCGACAGGAATTTCACTCAATGAGGTTTTATTGGTAGAGCCCACTATTCAGAATACAATTTTTGAACAGGTTCTTAGATTTCGAACACATGCTTATGTGATAACAGCCGGCATCGAAAAGATGTACAGGCAGGTACTGGTCTATCCGGACGATAGAAAATTTCAGAAAATTTTGTGGTATCATTAGGATGAAATCAGAACCTTTCAATTAAATACAGTAACGTTCGGTACTGTCTGTGCACCTTTCCTTGCAATTCTCACTTTACATCAGCTTGCTCGCGACGAAGGCAAGGAGTTTCCACGTGCCAGTAAAATTCTCCTACGGGATTTTTACGTTGATGATCTAGTTTCTGGCGCAGATTCTATAGAGGAAATTCTAAGTATTCGTAATAAAATGATCGAGTTGCTAGGCCGTGGTGGTTTTGTTATCAGACAATGGGCTTCTAATCACACTTCCATTCGAAATAAGATCGAAAAGAAAATTTTAAATCTAGATTGTGTCATTAAAGAAAATCCTGTTCAGAAAACTCTCGGAATCATTTGGGATTCCCAACGCGATATCCTTACCTACACGGTTCGAGCCATTGACGCTCAAAAAACTTCCACCAAGAGAAAGCTTCTATCAGAAATTCAAAAAATCTTCAATCCTCTCGAACTTTTGGGGCCGGTGGGTCTCTACGCTAAAGTCTTAATACTAGATTGTTGGAAAGCTGAAATCACTTGGGACGAGTCACTTCCTCAAGACATTCATACCAAATGGCAGTTATTGACTGATCAGATATGATGTTTGCAGAATTTTTCGATGCCGCGAAATCTATTGTGCGAAAATCCAGTCGAAATCGAAATCCATGGTTTTATGTGATGCATGTCTCCATGGCTATGGAGCATGTCTCTACATTAGATCTCGTGATGCGAAGGGTACTATTACAGTCAATCTGGTTTGTAGTAAATCTAGGGTAGCTCCACTAAATGGGGTCACAATTCCATGGCTAGAACTTTGTGAAGCTTCAATTCTCAAAAATATGTAGAATTCCTGAAAAAAACAACAAGAATTCAACGATCAAATTTGGACAAACACCACACGGAGCGACCGCATCAACAGCTGCCACTGCTTTTGGCACCAGCGGTTAGTGTCGAAATAAATTTTTTTGGAATGGCACGAGTCACAGTTGTCAGCGCACTGACCGCTCGATAATACACACGAGCTGCTCGTGCTGATGGCAACAGCAGCGCGAGCTCTGTAAGTATTGCGTTTAGCCCGGCCTGTTCTTGGGATTGGCAATAATCTCTCGTGTTAATTTTCAATAGCGCGTGGTGTCAAATAACTCTAACGTTTAGTGACAATCGTGCATGTCGCTCGACTCATTCGCCGCATTACCAATTGCTGAAAGTACTAAGGGAAAACGTGTCATGATCAAATTTACTTTGCGGGCTTGATAAGTTGGGTAATTTTTTTAGACGATTCATACATGGTGAAACAACAGTTCAAAAAGTGATAAAGAAATCATTAAGTTCAGTGATATTACCGAATAGAAAAATATGTAATAAATTTACTTTTTTTGTGTTCTCAGATAATTTTAATTTTCGTAATACAATTTGAAGAAAATGTTTTTGAGCAGAACTTTCAGAGTAAAATTTTCATCAGAATTATTTTAAATTATGAAATAGGCACAATTTGAAGAAAATATTTTTGAACAGAACTTTCAAAATAGAATTTTAATCAGAATTTAATTAATGAAATAGGCAAATTTATTACAAAAATTAATCTTGGAAATAATTCCATCAATCATATCTGATAAAATTTGATTCAATTTCATTAGATCTACCAAGAACCAAAATTAGCATAGAAAATCTGAGAAGTAACACTTGCAATAGAAAGCTGCGAAAGTAAAATTTCCGAAAAAAAAAAATAAAATTAGAAGTTTCTCAAGAAAATAGTAAGATTTTAACGTTGGGAATAACATTTTAGAAGTAGAACTGTACATAATTTCATTTATTTTTGAACTTCCAAAATTAATTATTAGAATTTCTAAAATTATACCTACAAATTTTTGTTTCGATCGTCGGATTTCTAAATTGAAACTATAATGATTATATTGGAACGAAAACAGGATATCGCTTGCTAACCGATCTTAGCCATACGTTTATTGATTAAGATTAAACTGCACGAATAATCAATCATGACATGCATGCAGGTTAGTTCTTCCCGATCTGCATATAGTGAAGTTTGAAAAAAAAATGAAAGTTGTTGCGGCGAATGAGCCGAGAGATCAGCGCGGTTGTCGCTAAACGTTAGAGCTATTTGACACTACGCGCTATTGAAAATGAACACGAGAGATTGTTGCCAATCCCAAGAACGGACCGGGTCAATCGCAACACTTACCAAGCTCGCGCTGCTGTTGCCATGAACACGAGCGACTCGTGTGAGTTCGCGAGTGGGCAGTGTGTTGGCAACTGTGGCTAGTGCTAAAAAAAAAAAAAAATTGATTAGCATTTCGAACTCGAAAGTTCATTGCCTCACTACCCGATTCGGGTAGTGTTTCTAGGTGGATAAATACTACCAGTGTGGGTCCACCACACCCACGACGGGTCAACAACACGCAGTATTCCCCGAACGGTCACCCATCCAAGTACTAACCGCGCCCAACACTGCTTAGATTCAGTGATCTAACGGAAACTGATGTTTTCAGCGTGGTATCGCCGTGGCTAGTGCTATGAAAAAAAATTTATTTTAAGACTAACCGCACGTGCCAGAGTTTCTCCGTGTACAAAATGCTTCTATTGCAATTCCTAAAAAATAAAATGAAAAAATTTGTTTCTTTGGATAAAAATAAAAAAGAGGAAAGAAAAATGAGAAGGCAACCAACCAAATCCCCTTCCTTCTCTTTTTTATTTCTTTCGTCTTTTTTACTTTTATTATTTGATAATTGATTATTGATTATTTGATAATAATAAAAATAAAAAAGATGAAAGAAATAAAAAAGAGAAGGAAGGGGATTTGTTTGGTTGCCTTCTCATTTTTCTTTCCTCTTTTTTATTTTTGTCCAAAGAAACAAATTTTTTTATTCTGTTTTTTAGGAATTGCAATAGAAGTATTTTGTGGTGTTTGTCCAAATTTGATCCTTGAATTCTTGTTGTTTTTTTCAGGATTTCTATATATTGAATTGATTGTTGGACGTTAAATGGGATTTTGAATTTGATTTTAGTCTGATTTAAAATTCTTGAATTTCGATTGTCAAAAAACTATACGTGGAAGCAAAGGCGCAATTCGAGTTTCCGATAAAGCGAGTGACCTTCTGGTCAGATTCCACAATCGTATTGTGTTGGTTGAACCTTATTTGCTGGGGACCTTTGAATCGAATAGGGTTGCCGATATCCAATCTCTTGGAGATCAACTCCAGTGGAGACACATCAGATCGGAAGATAATCCGGCCGATTCACTTTCTAGGGGACAGCTACCATCAGATTTCATCAAAAACAAGTATTGGACCACAGGTCCCAGCTGGTTAGCTCAACCTGAAAGGGAATGGCCTAGGTCTATCAAACCATCGTCGGTGGAAGTGCCTGGTTTGAAAGGGGGTGTTTGCTTGCTTAATATCGCGACTTGTGACTATATCTATTCTCGGGTTTCATCATTCAAACGTCTCACAAGACTCGTTGCGTATCTTCTACGTTGAAAATACCTAAAATCTCAGAGAGATCGTCGACTATCATGTCTGGAAATGATCGACGCTGAACGTCGCTTGGTAGCGGTGATATAACGTGAAAGATTCGCGGAGGAGATCAAACTTCTCGTGACAGCTCGAGAGGCGGTTGCCGTTGAGACCACAGTTTCTTATCGAAAGTCTACCAAATTCGATGAGTTGAATCCTTTCCTCGACGAGTGCGATCTCATTCGCGTGGGTGGTCTTTTGAAAAAGTCAGATTTGATCTACAATCAAAAACACCCTCTCTTAATACCTAGCAAACATCCAATTACTGATCTCATCATTCGTGACTTTCACGAAGACAGTAAACACTCCGGTATCCAATTGACTCTGTACACTCTCAGGGACAAATTCTGGATTTTGAATGGAAAAAATCAAGTCAGGAAAATCGTTCATAAATGCGTCGAATGTATTCGACAACGACCTAAAATGATGCAGGCTCAAATGGCTGTCTTGCCTGAAGTTAGGGTAACGGAAGCGCCAGCGTTTAGTCGCACGGTGGTAGATTTTTTCGGTCCTAGTTTTATCAAAGAAAAGAAGTTTCGCAATAGAAGTTTCATCAAAACCTATGGCTGTGTTTTCATCTATATGGTGTCGAAGGCGGTGCATATCGAACTTGCAACAGATCTCTCGACAGAAGGTTTTTTGGCAGCTTTGCGCAGATTTATCAGTCGAAGGGGTGTTCCAGAACATATCTATTCGGATAATGGTACAAACTTCGTAGGGGCTGATAGAGAACTTCGTGAGATTTACGAGTTATTCGACACTGCCGAATTCAAGCAAGCGATAGGAAATTTTGCAATATCTAAACTAATCGAATGGCACTTTAATCCACCGCTGTTCTCTAATTTCGGCGGTCCTTGGGAAGCAGCTGTAAAGAGTTTCAAACATCACTTGACGCGTGTGTTGAAAGATCAAAAACCAACGTATGAGCAAATTAACACTTTGTTAATTGAAATTGAAGCAATTTTAAATTCTCGGCCTCTATATGCTCTTTCGGCTGATCCTAATGACCCTTTGGCTATAACTTCTGCTCACCCATTAATAGGTCGCCCTTTCAATTTTTTACCTGAGGAAAATCTCGTTTCAGTTCCGGACAACAGACTGTCGACCTACAACTTCATCACTAAGGCTCGGTAGGACTTTTGGAATAAGTGGTACAAAGAGTACCTCAATCAACTGCAAACTCGTCAAAAATGGCACAAGTCTACTGAAGAACTGAAAGCTGGTTCAGTTGTTCTTCTCAGACAGGATAATATTGGATGTGCAAGATGGCCGATGGGGGTGATCCTCGAGGTATATCCAGGGAACGACGGCATCGTTAGAGTCGCATCGATCAAGACTGCGAACGGCGTGTATAAGCGCAACATAACTCGATTGTGTATGTTGCCCATTGCGTAAAAGCTTAAGTCAGCTGACTGAACCAATTTGATTGAGTTCAGGGTTTTTGTATACTTTCTGAATATGTTGTCGAGTTGAAGGTCAAAGGCGACCAAGCAGATAGGATATGAGTCAAATTCCTTGTACATAGTGTAAATACATATATGAGATGTTATGGTGTTGACCAGGGTGTAATATTATTGAAGATGGAAAGTAATGTAGATTACTGGTCAAATTATTTCAAATTATTTATTTTCAAATTATTGACCAGTAATCTACATTACTTTCCATCTTCAATAATATAGTGTAAATACGTTAGATTTCTTTCAAATCTTTAGTTTAAGGACAACGTCGAATTATGTTGTGAAGCAATTTCGAACATTACTTTATTGTGATCAGATACCAAATCATCGGAGCGGTCCCTACAAAGGAAACTGACTTTAGTATTACTAATGTTAACTATCGTTCAAAGTTTACGTAGTTTATCGTTATAGATTAATATTAGTTTTAAGGCTAAACGTATATTTATTTTCATTCTTTTTTATTATTATTTATTATAGTTAGATCTAACTCTGCTTCGTTCCGCTGAATGTAATTCACCTCATTCCGCAGCGTTGGCCGGGAGCATGTTACGTCGTAACACTTGTGTCGTGAATTGATCCACGTTGTATGAATCTCTACGTGCGAGATTATAATTCGAATCTTTCTAGAAGGTAGATGGGAGGGTGCGAAGAGAGAGAGAGAGAGAGAGAGAAAGTGTGTGTAAGGGCGTGCGATCGACGTTGGCTCGCCCCTCAGTTGCGCCATTCGTGTTCGAACCATCGATCAATCTCGGTTCGTGCGGAGCTCCGTCGCGTCCAATCGCCTCTCAGACAATTATCCCCAACGGCCCACTGATTCCAGTCAAGCGAATCAGGAGGTTCTCTTAACGCCACTGATTCCTACCGAAGGAAATCAGGATGTATCGAAAATCTCATAAAAACTCTACTTATCGAAAACGAAAAACCATCGTGGTCGCGAGTGTGTGACGCCAACGCCGGTTCGCCGCGACCGCGTGGTCGCTTTCAAATTTTGATTCGTACTCGCATTTCCGTTAATGTTTAGTGTATCATCTGATGTAAATTCTCGTTTCTTTCAATTGGTTTTAAATAAATCTGGGTTTTTTATGCCAACGGCTTTTTCCCATAATTTTGGGTTTCTATTTCTCATTCCTTGAATTGACCATTTAGAATTAAGCGGGTGTTATCTCTTTCAAATCGGTTCGGGATCTAGTGTAGTGAATTCTAGTGCAAAATAACGAAATCAAAAATGAATTGCTGAGCCACCTAAGGCTAGGCAATTGCAAACAGAACAAGCAGGTAAAGACTGAGCATTAACGTGAAAAATATATGAAGTTACCATTTTGAGGGTGGTGGGTAAAGTTCAGGTCTAGTTTCATATAAAAGTGTCTGAAAGACGTTGAAAAATTTAACAAGCCTTTTTATAAAGCTATAGCGAAAGAGACTAAAAACCAATATAAACCAGTTCCAATGATTTGTTTAAAAAACAGGAAATAAGGCACATAGATAAGTAAAATTAAGAAAAGAAATAAGTGATTACAATTCAAGTTAGAAAATCGGTAAAGTATAAATGTAAA
The DNA here is from genome assembly GCA_932178445.1 of Andricus quercusramuli. NCBI lineage: Eukaryota > Metazoa > Arthropoda > Insecta > Hymenoptera > Cynipidae > Andricus > Andricus quercusramuli. Next base: position 200,793 of record CAKNXH010064056.1, on the reverse strand, counting down.
AAAGATAATAAAGGAACAATTAATGTCAAAGATAGTGGCATAAATCTCATTATTAAGACATAATAGTCTCAGTGAAAGTCAGTAGTCAAATAAACTAGTGATAGACTCTGCGGCAGGGAAACAAACCAGATTGAAAACGATCATATTTTAAGTACAGTTGATACTATTCTAATACTGTAATAACTATGGTACCAGTAAGACAACAGGAAAGAACTTGATCCTAGGGGACCTATCGTCTTTTCGACAGAAAACCTTTCCCCCTGCAAGCCAAAGGTACTTGATTTTCTTCTGCCTCATGAGTTCCAAGACCATGGCGTTGGCAATATTTATTACTTTAAGCTTTAAGCTTAATTGCTTTGCTTCTGTTTTTAGTTATTTTTTATGTATGATTGCAATAATTATATATGTATCTACAGGTGGATACCGTGCGCCTTGCATCAGGGATTTATTCCGCTCTCAGCCAACTAAACATGAAAAGGGCTGACCTGAAAATGAGAACTTCTCCCACGTGATCGACCAAATTTATTCTTACATTTTGGAAAACCGAGAGAAATATCAGCTTTCCTTGAATAATATATTAGGAGGATATAACCTTTTTTCGGTGTGGAATATCGTAAACAATGTAATAAGCGCTTATAAGAATGATAAAATTATTTCTCAAAAATTAAGCAAGGTGTCTATTATTTCGTTCCTTGATGCTGAACATAATATATTAACGGATTAAATCTACTTAAAATTTTCTTCTTGTACCCACGCACTTGCAATTGCAGTCAACACTTGCTGAAAGTAGTGAGCCCTGTATTACGTCAATGGTATTCGTGTTTTTTTGTACATTACAACGACTAAGGTGATCACTAAATTTGTCGAGTTAGCGGCCTCAAATTCTTTCATACGAAAAATCATAATTTTCAAAACCGTAATAAAGTAAAACATGTATTCTGTTAATAAAGTTATTTATAACCAATCAAAAATAAGTTATTAATGCACTCTTGATCTACTTATTAACATTTAATTACCGAGGATTATTGTAGTCTATACTTATGTAATATCATTCCAGAAATAGTATAAGTGCAAGCTTTCAATACGTTTACAAATTTTCTGGTTATACATATAGAAAGCCCATTCTTACTTAATACTACCTACCGTTTGCAGCCGAGTTTTTATTAAAAGGGCTCATATTTGTTCAGAATCCTGGCCAAATTCAGAAAACCTATCCTGAGCCTAGCCGGTTACCTACAGTTGAGTTTAAATGTAGACATTCATTATCATCACGAACGGTCACCCTACCCAACTAGTCCAGGCGCCCTGTGTAAACAATGGTCAAAGATTGCAAAGACAGGTTTTTTGTTTATTGCAACTAACCTATATGTCTGCCAGGAAAAAGGTGTAGTTAAAAAATGTAGGTCTCACAAATATCTAAAAAATAACGTGTCTCACATTAAGATTTATTCATTTGTTTACTTGGAAAAAATTAAAACCACCCGAAAGTGCATTTTTTTAAATATGCAATTATTATTGCAATAAGTAATTAACAAACCTGGCGAAAGTATCGGATAGGAATTCCTTCCGAACCAATCCGAATCATTCTAGAATCTGTGTCCGAACCAATGCGAAAAAAGTTCTACATTTCGTTTGACCCAAATCGTTTAAAAATTAATCCGATTCAATCTGAACTCCAAAATGAACCAATCTGAACCAAAGTTTTAATCCAAATGAATCTGAATCAATTTAAACTCGGATTGATGTACACAGGGTTTTCAATCCGAAGGAATCCGAGTTCGGATTGAATTGGATTCATTCGGATTGAAAATCGTTTTAGTTCGAACCTAGTTCGGATTCATTCGGAATTAAAATTCGGTTCGGATTTATTCGGATTGGAAGTTCGGATTGAAGCGGATTGAGTCGGATTAATTTTTGACCGATTTGGATCAAACGAAATGTAGAAATTTTTTCGGATTGGTTCGAATGAACTCGGGTTGGTTCGGATACAGATTCCGTAATGATTCGGATGACTTCCGATTGGTTAGGAAGGAATTCCTATCCGATACTTTCGCCAGGGAAGTTTCAAACTTTCAGAAAATATGTTCCTCATCACCCTTAAGAAGTGTGCCAAACATCAGTCCAATATAATGATTTGGCTCATAAGATCTCAACAAAAGTGGGTTATTGTTATCTACGGGAGTTCTGCTATCAAGTAAAACGATTTTTGATTATTAAATTGCATAAAAGTGGCTAACAAAAGACGTCAAGTTTTCTTCTTATAACAAATGAAATAACTACGTCAATTTTCATTTTATAAAGCTCAATTTTGTATCAAATACAGAAAAAGAGTTTTACTAATTGATATAAAATTCATGAAGATATGCATTCTATTTATTGTTTATAATCGTGTCTGATTCACGGAAATGTTCACAGAAAAGGATCGACGCAGTCAGTGGAGGCAGAGTGGGCGAAGCCGCTGTGGTATGCCAGGAGCTCGGGCCGGAGTTGAATTCACGTGTTCAAATTGCAAACAGTTTTAATATGTTAACAAGAAATTGATGTATCAAGATTTTTTTTTAAATATTGTCTTAGAACCATGCGTACGCGACAGCGGCTTCCCCCACTTCGCCGCCACATCCGGCGTCAATCCTCCCATAATCAGTCACCGTAATCAACAACAAAATAATAATGCATTGCCTTGGAAATTTAATAACATATAGTACAGTTCTAATTCTGTATTTGATGTAAATTTCAGATCTGTAGGATGAAAATTGCAGTAGCAGTAATTTTTGAAGAAAAAAAAATATCCCCCCCCCCCCCCCCCTCTGCAACTGCAACCATTTTTTTTCTTGAAAATGTGTAGAAAAATAGCTCTTATCGAATGAATTTCATCCCGGTTCCACTGAGTGAAAATTGACAAAGCTATTCTAATTGTTTATGACTAAAAAACATACCCTCTTTTTGCACCCATTTTTGTGCAATTTAATAATGAAAAATCGTTTTGCCGCAAAGTGTACTTGATAGCACAACTCCCGCAGAGGACCTCTTTTTTTGAGATCCTATGGGCCAAACCTGTAGAAATTTCGTTGAAAAATAGCCCATTTTTTAATAACAAATTAATTGTTATGGAAACTAATGATTATTTTGGGCTGAAAATCTTAGACCTCGATATGGGGAGTTGCTTCTCTTCATTCATCGAAAGGAGCCCTTCAGTCTCTCTCTCCCGCTCTCCCGCCCCCCCCCCCCCCCCTCTCTCTCTCTCGAATAATAATAATAATTGTTAAAACAATTGTACATCATTTACAAACAGGAGGAAAATATTATGTGCCTAATTTGTAAAAAAGAAACAATTTTCAATATTTTTCTTGTAATTTTTTAGTACTTAGATGTCTAATAAAAATGATTAGTGCCATAATAATGATTTTCCATAATGAAATTTCCATTTTTATTCTTCTTCTTCTTCGTGAAATATAATTAGCCTAATTCTGAATGTAGATGCGTAAAATAAGTGCGACACAATATGTTCTTTTAGAGAACTCATGTCGGTCCGCATCGGTATTTTATAAACAAAGCTTGACTAAGCAGGCAAAGGAGAGAATGTGTTTTAGGAAATAAAATAGTTTTAAGAATGAATCAATAAATTTTTTAAGGGTTCAAAATTATATTATTTTTAAACAATTTTAGGTTGAAACACTACAATTAAAGGATTTTACATTGTTATTAATACATTAAAATTCCAAAATGTCACTTATAAATTAAAAATTTAAAAAAATGAAAGAATGAACATTTTTTAATTTAAATTCAGCTCTCTGAAATTTTAATGATTCGAGTCTTATTTTATTTAAAATAATTCAATTTCAATTTGTTTATTTCTGAATATTTAATTTTTACATTCTTATTTTAAATTTATTACAACAGACATAGCCAACCTCAAAGCTAAGCAGGCCTGGAAGATACTGTGTTTTAAGAACTAAAATAGTTTGAACAATCAATCAAGACATCTGTAAGTGTTCAAAATTATATCATTTTCAAACAATTTTAACTTAAAAACAGTACAATTTAGCGAGTATAAGTTGCTTCTTGAGAAATCTAAATTGAAAAATGTCATTTACAAATTAAAAATTAAAAAAAATGAAACAAAAAATTTTAAAGTTTGCATTCAGCACTCTGAAATTCGAACGATTCGAGGGTTGTTTTATTTTAAATAATTCAATTTTATTTAGTTTATTTTTGAATATTTGATTTATAATTTCTTATTTTAAACAAACAGTCAAATATTGTTCAATATTGGAACAAAATTTTTTTTAATTAATAATTTTCAAACTGAATGCTTAAGAAATAGAGTATGTTAGAATGCAAAAATATTTGAACATAATTTAAAACGAACGCATACATTTCTTTAATTACTAAGGCTTTCGAATTGAAATAGTTCAATTTTTAACGTGAAAATCTATAAATTATTTAATTATGAACAGACTCAGAATCGTCTTATAATATCAATTTTATTATTATTCAATTGTTAATAGTCGAACTATAGTTCAATTTTAAAAATAAATACCTAATTTATATTTACAGTTGATCAACTTAACATTTTTTTGAATGTTTTATCTTAAACGATTTAAATTAATTTATAATCGTTTACGTGTTCAAAATTGCATTTTGAAATTTCCTAAATCAAAAATTATCTTCAAAATTAAATGAGGTAAGTTACCATATTTACCTGCAAAATTACTATAAATGACAGACATTTTTCACAAATTTCCGTAAATTTATGGAAATTCAAAAAAATGAATTTTGGGTAATCTATGGTAAGTTACCACATTTACCTGTAAAATTACCATGAATGACCGAAATTTCCAATAAATTTCCGGAAATTTAAACAAATGAGTTTTGGTAAAGTTACCATATTTACCTTAAAATTACTATAAATGACCGAAAATGTCCATAAATTTCCGCAAATTTATAGATATTTTTAAATTGAATTTTGGGAAATTTATGGTAAGTTACCATAAATCACCTCTAAAATTACAATAAGTTAGGTAAACCTTAATTTCCTGCTTCATTATACAAAATCCAATATGGACTGAAGTCATGACTGTATTTCGAGAAATGTCTGAAATCATCCATTTGTTATAAAAAATATCGTATGCGCCAAGGGTGAGATGCACTTTTTCTTCCCCTAGGTGCATAAGATACTATTTCATGGTAGCCGCGGAAAATGAGCGTGTTCTACTGCTTCCGAATTGAGCGTATCATCTCTCTTTTCAAGCGGCGTGCGTGGACCGAGTATATAATGTTGGACCTCGCAGTAGAACAGTGGTGTTAGGGTGCGAGGTCAACATTTCATACTAGGAACAAAATTGTGGCACATGCCCGGTCGCACGTGGTTAGAAAAAGAAGGAGATATGCCGATGTTTTCAGGCAGGAGCAGCGAGGAATACAAAACGGTGGAAACTGACTAAAAATGTAAACAGTTTCAGACCTTGATTTTTCTGTATTTTTTAGTACCAATTACATGCGCTTGGTTCGCCGACTTAAAAAGAGAGATCATGCTCAATCCGTTCACAGCAGAACACGCTATTAATTTTCCGCGTCTCTACCATGAAAAATACAATGCATAGCAAGGAGGAGATGTCTTTTCACGGCGCGGGCAATATTTCAGAACTCGTGTCCGGCTCGGGACTTCGGCCCTTGCCTCCCACTCGTTCCGAAAACATTGACCTTGCCGTGAAAAGATATTGCTCTCCTCCTTGATATGCATGATGTTTTTTTTTACATAATTAAGAATCCCGAATAATTTTTCAATCAAACGAAGTAATTATTAATAAATTATTAATTAATAATGATTGGGGTTTCCGGTACCGATCGCGAGTGGATGCAGAAACGGTAGTGAGTGCGGAGATCAGGTGTAAAGGATGAAGGGTGAGTGAAGGTAGATTTGTAAATGGTAAAAGTAAGTCGTGTAAAAGGGAAATTGGAGCGTGCGAAGTTTTTGAGGTTAGGAGTAGAAAAATAGTGGTCGGGCAAGGGGGGCAAGATGTAGGCGAGTAAGGAGCGGGAAACGTGGCGGAGCACTGGGTAAGGTAGGATGCCGACGGTACGAAGTCCACAAACCGTCGACAGCTACTGGACGATCGGCCACAACAGCAGGCAGTAGATGAAACAAGAGGTGACGAGCTTGAGAGCGCGATTAGTGGGGTGAAGGGGGAAGTTGACAGTAGCGGTGAGGAGACGTTAGTGACGCCGACCAGGGGGGGGGGGGCAGAGAGAAGGGAATCAGGCACGGGACGTAAACGCGGGAGACCTTCAAACTTAGAGCGCCTCAGCAAGCTAGGTAGCGCGGGCTCAAATAGGAGCCTGGATGAATGGACAAAAAAGGTGAGCGCAATTAGCAGTGAAGGGGAAGATAGAAGAAGAAGAGCGGAAGGGGACGATGATTCCGAAAGGGACAAGGATAACAAGAAAGTTACGTTTAAAAGAAAAACACCAGAAAGAGATAGGGGGGATGGGGGGATGTTTGAGAAACTAGAAGCCCTCATGGTAAACTAGAGTGCATAGAGAATAGACAGGGAGAGGTTGACGAACAGAGAAATAGTGAGATAAAATAGTTGAAAGAACGGGTAAGCAACTTAGAAATCAGGAATGAGCATATGGGGAAGGAAACAGAGAGTGCGGAAATAGTAAAAGAGAGTGATAACTTGCAAAAGGAAAACGAAAGATTGAAGAAAAGACTGAGTGAGATTGAAAGAAGATTGGAAGGGGAAGAAAGGGCGAAGAGGAGAAATAACACATTAGTTGAGGGATTGAAATTGGATATTGGGGTTCAGGTAGGGGTGGAAGGAGTTAAGAGAATAGGACGGACCAAAGAAGGAAAAGAAGAAATGTTTCTGGTGAAAGAAGGGAGTGAGGAGGAGAAACAGTAAATTATGAAGGAAAACAAAATTATTGAGAGGAAGAAGAGAAAGAATTGAAGAGGATTTGACGTGGAGGGAGAGGAAAAGGAGATGGTAAATAGAGCAGAGGGCATGGGTAGTGAGGAAGAATGGTATGGATAGGGAGAGACAGATTGTGGATAAATGAGGAGAAATGGTTCTGGGACGAAGAAGTAGAAGAAATAAGGGAAAATAGAAAAAGAGTTGCGAAAGGCAGAAGAAAGGAAGGTGCAAAAGAGCTTAGAGATCGAACAGAGGGGTTTCCAAACGGCAAGGCGGAAGAAAAGTGAAGAGGATAGGTGAGGGAAGGAAAGAGAAAAACGCGAAAATAGCTTTCTGGAATGTGTTAGGCTGGAAGAACGAGAATGAAGGATTTTGGCTGGAGTTAGCAAAGTGGATGTGATTATGATGGGAATTATTAATTTTCAAAACAATTTTCATAAATAAATTAGGAGCTTGGGTATCAAGAAAGAATATAATTCCAATAATTTTTTTCTATGCTACTTTGCAAATATATAATAGTTATTAATTATTTCGACAATTTTCATAAATACGTTCAGAGTTTGGTTATTTTTCAAAGAATAGGCACAATTTGTTTACGGAGTTAACTAAGAATGTCTTTCCGTTGACTCTTTTCTATGTTGCTTTTGAAAGTTACAAGATTGATTAATTATTCAAACAATTTCGATTAAAAAATTAAGAGTTTGGCTATTACTCAATAATTATTAATTCTTCAAACAATGCTTATCAACATATCCAGAGCTTGGCTATTTTCCAAGGAATAGGCAGAATTTGTTTACGGAGTCAACTAAGAATGTCTCTCTGAAGACTCTTTTTCTATGTTGCTTTACAAATTCAGATTTTGGCTATTTTCAAGGAATAGGCTACATTTTTTTTGTAGAATTAATTAATAATATCTTTCCGGTTACTTTTTCCTATAATTCTATGGAAAATCTTTCTGATAACTTTTTTCTATGTTGCTTTGTAAATTTACAAGAATTAATGTTAGTTTAAACAAATTTAATTAAAAATTAAGAGTTTGGATATTTTCTATTAAGTATGCTCAATTTTTCACGGAAGCAACAAAATATTTATTTCCAATAAGACTCTTCTACATTACTTTGCACATTTACATTCATTATTAATTATTTAAATATTTTTCATAAACATATTCAGTATTTGGGTATTTCTCAAAGAATTGGGTCAACTTATTACATAATTAACTAGGAATATCTTTCCGATTACTTCTTTCTATCATGCTTTTCAAATTTCCAATAATTTTGCTTACGATACTTTGCGAATTTTCAATAATAATAAATTATGCTAATAATTTTCATAAACAAATTCAGAGTATGACTATTTTTTAGTTTACATAAAAATATATATGCAGCTATAACCATTTTAATAAGAAATGCAACTTTTCTATCTGAACTATAATATTAAAATCGAAACCATTTAAAAATGTTAAACAAATTCATTTTCATAAGAAAATATGTATGCACTACATATTTAATAAGAATTAAAAAAGCATACACATTTTATAATGGTGTAAACTTTGATTTTCATCAATGTCAGTCCTTGTTCTTTTTGTTAATTTTTTCCAGTAATATAATAATCTCTTCAATTAAGTGATATTTTGCATCATAAAAATTTTCTGTAATACATTTTTTCTTGCAATATATTTTTCCGTATATTTTACTGTTCTTTAGAACTCAGTCGAACATATAACCCGTATTATTATTATAATAAAAGAACTTGTAGGATCCGTAAGCTACGATCATGGTTCTTCAAAGAAATAAATCCTGGAGCAACTGGAACGTGTACTTCATCCGCTTATGCTCCTTCTGTCCTAGAAGGTAAGAAAGAGCGGGAAATTTACGCGAGATAACATCTGGCAAGACTGTTCCTTGGAGACATGTCTCTAGCCGCGGATGACCTTACACCTCTGGATACTTTTTTAGAGCTACCAATCTTTGTAGAATGTTATGAGGAACAGTTTTGACGGACCAGATGAAGTGATCCCAGAAGAACAGCCTTTTGAATCCGGTTCGCGATAGAATGAGCCTGACGCTGGCAAGCCGGAATCTTGTTGAGCTGGCTAATAAATGAAGCTTTCATACTTCCAAGGCAGCCGATTATGAGAACTACAAGATGGACTTTGTAGCCTTGGTACAGCCTGCTCAGCTGGAAAAGAAGTGCTTGATATTTCGCCCGTTTTTTCCCTCTTTTGCCGTGATATTACCATCGGCTGGTGCCGAGAATTCAATCACGTAAAAGATCTTGTTCTTCAGATCTTGGAGGACAATATCAGGCTCCGTAGCACTGATACGTTGAGTGATAGATAATGAGAAATTCCAGTAGATCTTACACTGATAATTCTCTACAACGGACTTGAGTTCCCCCTGGGCGTAAGGCAAGACGGGCAATAGATCAACACCATAAGAGTGCCTAAGATGGTAATATATATCACATTTAGAGCCGCATTGTTTCTCTCTATGTACCCGTAGCCTGCATATTTTGAACATACACTGAGAGCATGTCCAAGTGTTTCTGGCTCTTGCTTGCACGCTCTGCAGTTGGTATCGCCTACAGGTACATTCATTATGCGCTCGCGGTAAACTAAGGTGTCTATAATGCCGTCGTGACAGGCAAAAAAAATTCCCTCAGTCTCCGATCTCATTCCAGCAGATTTGAGAAACATGTTGGACATACCCATCGAGAGCTCTTCTCTACGTATGATGCCGTATAATCTACCATGAAGGGGCTTGTCAGCATGTTCTCTTAGTAGAAGCATATGTTCTGCTTCCTGTACACGACGTTTGAGCACCAAAGGTGTTAGTGATGGTAGGCCATATGTAGTGTCGCTGGAATCAAATGGGAGGCCAGGCTCCTCTGAGGCCCTATCTGCTGACTTCGATGGATTGTCATCGTCTTGCGTGTGCTTCGTTCAAGTTGCTTCAACTCATCGACGTTCCATTTTACTGCACCAAACGTATAGGGAAGTATAGGAATAGCCAGCATATTGGTCGCCTGGATCTTATTCTTTCCAGATAATTCGGAAGCCCAAATTTTTCTGGGAATTTGGCAATACCTTTTTCCAAGGGCCGTTTTCAACACATGCACATTTTGTATTTCCGTTTGCGGTATTTCAAGATATGTATATGTTTCTCCATTACCAAGATGTTGAATGGTATTTGCGCCTATGAGCTGAGCATCCTGTTCGTCACGTGATAATGCAGATTCTAGTCTTCCTTGCTGTAGGTGGACGCAGGCACACTTGTCCAGTCCGAAGCTCATGTCAATCGCTTTAGATTACCTATTTACCGCCTCCACAAGGATGTTAAGGTCCTCTTTCGAGGAAGCAAAGCGTTTCAGGTCGTCCATATACAAAAGGTGGTTGACCTTATGTTTTCTTCTGTTTGGTGGACCACATAGGTATCCAGAGCTTTTGTCTCGGAGCATAATAGATAGAGGCAAGAGGGAGATGCAGAAAAGTATCGGACTTAGAGAGTCTCCTGGGAAGACCCCCCTCTTATATGTGATATAGGTTGTAGTCACTTGTCTTTTGTCAGATGTTATGACAAATCTTGTCCGCCACAAGTCATAAGCTCTTTCATGCATTTCACTATTTTTGGATGCACCTCCAGGCACTCAAGGAGCTTAATTAGTAGCTCATGGTTCGTGTTATCGAATGCCTTATGGTAGTCAATGCAAGCCATGGACAGATTGCGTCGATACCTGATCGAGTCCTGGATATTACACCTGTCTATTAACAGGTTCTCCCTGCAACTTGCCAGCCCTCTCTTGCATCCACGTTGTTCAACAATTTCACTCCATACCGGCTCGAAAGATGTTAATATCCTCTCTTTGAGGATGCCAGTGAATAGCTTACAGCTGGTGCTCAAACAAGCTATGGGCCTGTAGTTCTTTGGACTTGACAAATCTCCGGTCTTAGGGATCAATACCGTGCGTCCTTCCACTAACGACTGCGGGACGGGTTGTTCTCCGTTTAAGAAAGTAGTAAATACACGAGCTAAATGTTGGTGCGTAGAAGTGAACTTCTTCCACCAAAAGTTGTTGATTTTGTCTGGCCCTGGCGCTGAAAAGCTCTTAGTTCGAGCGATAGCTTTCTTCACTTCTTCAGCAGTGATTATTGGACACACTGCCTCTGGACGGAAAGGATGAGTACAAAAGGGGGAATTTTCCTGAATCCACTTGAATCGCCGTTAAAGGCGGTGTTCAGCTGTTGAAAGAGATCTTATTTTTTGCGTCCAGTGCTGCTTGATGGTCAGCAGTTTACACTTGTTCTGCGTGTGATTTGCTTTGCTTAAGTTTCGAGCAAGTGCCCTAACTTTTGGAGTGCATTTTTTATCCGACGTTATGTAGCTAATCACTCACTGAATATTTAATGCATGCCGTCTCGCCGTTTCAATTTTAAACTGAAGCTGTGCAATACGCTCGCGAGTCTTACTCAGACGTAATGAAGTATCGTTACTTGTGTTGTCGCTAAGCAGGGAGACCGCTTTCTCGTATACTACACATCTCAGGTTCGAGAGATTAGCATCTCTGGGGAACAAATTGGGGTGAGCAGTATTAGCTTCAGCTAATTTGTCCGTCCTGAGGAAGACTTTTTAGTGGATAGATCTCCTACTTCTCATGTTGGCATTATCGGCTATCTGCAAAGGTGGTCGTGCTGGAACGGGTGGAATGTTCACTGGAGGATGTTGCTCTTCTTCTTGTTGATAAAGAGCTTCATATCCGTTTTTTCGCAAAAAGGATACCTGATCTCTGAAATACTGGGGCGCTTTATGAGCATATTCCGGGTGCATATTGACCCAATGGTCATGTAACCTCTTCATGAAATTATCACCTATTGGACTGTGCATTTTTATTTTTAAAACCCTGGAAAAACAGAGGTCTATAAATGGGGAATTCTCGTTATTAAAGCGCCATTTAAGTCCTTCAGAATGAGTATATATATCGCCAGGTGACTCAACTTCACTATGTATGGGCATCTGAAAATGTTTCTTTTTCTGAAGTAGACTAAAAACGCTTATGAATTCAATCACAACCAGTGATAACCCGCGGTTGCATTCAACTCTGTTAGAAGTACTCGCATTTGCCTGGACATTTGGCCAACGGTGATAAAAAAAACTGCAAAAAACCATCTCCGGAGTTCAGCCGGCTTTTCGACAGTCGAGTTTGAAGGCAGACATTGGACCCTACCCATCGAATGCATACAGTCGTCCTTGGTGCCAAATCTCTCGCTCGACATTACTTAGTTAAAACGCAGCGAATACACAAATCCAGTCGTACATCGCAGACAGTCATCCACCCGACTGCTATGTGCGCTCAAAATGGCTTGACATCTGGACTCTTTTCAAGTCGGGATCATTTACTATGTATTTCTATAAAAAATTTTACGCGCCGACATTTTAGAGTTTTTTTTCCAAAGTTGCATGAAAATGTTCAGAGTTGCACAATTATTTATTGTGCATCGGAGAGGGTATCCATGTGAAGCCGTGTAGAAATAAAAGTTATTGAAGTAAAAATTAATTTCATGGTATTAATCATTATTACATGTAAATGAAATGGACGCGTGCAGAGCGCGTCCATTAGCAAACTACAAAGTTAACATAATTAAAATTATTTGATTACAGATTTTACAAAAGAATGGAGAACAAACACAAATATGGACTCACTTACAAAATAAGCACAAACAAGTATTAGAAGGGCTTCGAATAATTCCATTGGAGTCAACTATAAATTGTCTAGTACCTATTGGTAAACAGGCATTGATGGAAGGCAAATTAAAACACACTAGTGAAATTTTAGTTTGCCTTGGTGAAGGGTACTTCATAAACTATACTGCTGCACAAGCGATTGAACTATGTAACCGCAGAATAAAACGTACGAGTTTTTTGAGAAATTCATATCAATTACTTAAAAACTGTTTATAAATTACTTTACTTTTTTGTGTTTAGATGTCGAAAAAGTACTCAGTTATTTAAAAGAAGAAAGAAGGTTGTTTGAATCACGTCAAAACCTTCCTGTAAGTTATGGAGCATTTGGAGACAATATAAACGAAGAAATAATTGAACACTGGAATGATAAAGATTTGAATGAATGGAGAGGTAAATCACACTTTTATTCAAATTATTTGCCTTGAAATCTCTTGGCAGGTAATTCAAACAATAGCAAGTACTATTTAATTTTTGCGATCGGTGGATTGCTGGTACTGTTGAATGTTCATATCTGAGAGTATCAGATACGTTGAGCCTCGACCATCCGCCTTTGCGGGTATATATTGAGTTTTTCAATTTTGTTATTTATAATATTTACAATATTCATATTAACTGATAATGTCAGTGACTTAAGTCGATAAGTGCATTAAAATCTTATGAAATTCATATTAAAAAAAAATCGTATCTTGTTCCGGACCATGGAAAGCCATGCTCTGGTAAATGTGGATTATGGAGTTTTCCTGTGAAAATGGTATGGTATCCATATATTCAGTAATAACAAACACTTATTCTAAATAGGTAAGAGAGTGAGTTCAGCCATACATAGCGTTCATTTTTATAAGCAATACTACATTTCTTATTTATCAAAACAATTTGCGAGCGATGAGTTATTACAAAATAGCACACTTATTGTACGTTTCTTACTTTTATTACCTAATTATTAAATTACAATATAAGCTTTGAAATAAAGTAGTATAAAGTATAATTAATAATCATAAATTGAGATAAATATTCAAATAGCTGCATCAACTTACATACAATTTTAATTTTAATTGGCTTTCATTAATATGTAACTTTCATTTAAATATTAAATTTCATCACGGCAGGAATGAGAAGCAAAGGAAAAAATTAATAATTCAATGTGGGATTTTATATGGTAACAAGATGTTTATAGTTTAAAATCATAAAATTTTGAGCCCCCTTTTAAAATAGGTATATCTTGAAAACTTCCAATTAAAAACCATTAAATTTTTAATGTTTATAATCTTAACTGTTGTAGTTTTGACAGTTTTTGAAACAAATATTTCAATTTCGAAGATTTACAATTAAAAACTCTTCAGTTTTAAGTATGGATAACCACTTAAATTTGGATTATTTTGAAGATAAAAAGTCAAGTTTTCAATTCTAAATCTTCCGAAATGATTAAAGTTCACATGTGAATCATCAAATGTATAGAATTTTCAATTGTAAAATTTAAAATGTATTAATTTTTCTTAGGCCAAACAGCCTCGCCAGTGAGAGTCGTGCTGTTGATATTTCTGAGGAAATTACACAGGTTTCGTCGGTATGAGTAGAGTAGATGCTAACAGATCATAAGCAGTATGTAGATTTGTAAGATTATTATAAAGGCGCGCGAATGTCAGAGACTTTTGATAAGAATTCATATAGCTTGTTAACACATTCTTCTGATTCAGCATTCAAAATATTTAATATGTACTGAACAAGATCGGCATCGTTAGTTAACGCTTCGAACAATAAGGTTTTTCTCGCTTCCCCATATGCACTACATTCCGACAACATGTGAAATAAATTTTCGGTTTCAGGTTTTTAACATACATATAATACAATATTCTCTGGGTTTTAGAGTGATCCGGTTCTCGGCGACAATTATCCTACCATATATGGAACTCATAAGTCTGCAGTGAGCCATGACTTTCACTTTATACATAGGTAATTTATTATTCAAGTATGCTTGGCGTCCGTTCTCAAGCTTTTACTGAGGACGAACGTGAGACTGCTTGTATCGCTTATGGTATTTTTGTCGTTGATTTTACAAATTTCTATATATTTCTCAACATGCCCGATCTCTTGGTCGATTATGTTCCCAGAGTCGTAAGAAGTGTGTGCTGGGCCCTTTCTATCTGTATAAACCAGCTGAATAATTTGTTTAATTTGCAGAAGGCAATTGTACTTAGGTAATGTACCATCTTTTCTAGAGAGTTCCTCGAGTCTATTAAAACAAATTGTAGAAAATCTACTGTCATCCATGTTTTGTAGCTTTGCGAGCCAATTAAGCGCTTTCTTAAAGACGTCACTAGATAGAGGTGCAGCGCCCACTTCCAATCGCACCGCATAGTTAGGGCAGAAAGTAGGAAGGGAAAGTAATCTCTTATTAAATGCAGCCTGAATTGTGTCTATGTCGGCCAAATGGCGCAATTCCCAAATTTCGATACTATAAAAAAGAATACTTGTTACAAGCAAACGGAAAAGGTTTTATTTATCCTCCCATGTCCCAATTTCTATCTTCTCATTTTCAAAATAGTAGTAGGTCTTGTATCTGCGGGAGAAGGGGGGATGCTGTTTTCTCGATAAAGATGCCTGCCTTCGCTAGTATAAAGTCAAGAGGGTTTTCTGCGTCTAGCTAGCTTCGCTGAGTTACACTCCTTCATCCTCTACGGGCCTTGGACGTTTGGTCGTTGAGGTTCCTGTGTTGAGGTCGTGTTCATAGTATTTTCGATAGATTTTTTCACAAACTTTCTGGTGGTGATAACGATTTTCAAAAAAAGTCCAAATTTGACCCGAATTTTTGAAAATCAAAAATAAATTTGACTTTTTTTCAAATTTCGGCACTTTTTTTCTTCAAAATAGCTTTAAAAGAAAGCTGAGATTTTTTCCTATGAGACCTCCAATTTTCAGAGTGGCAACTTAATTCGTCTTTGAGTAATAGAACGATACGTAAACAAGATGCCGTGATAGGGTGAGTGGCGCGCGATTTCCCCTAGTGCACTCACGCCGAGGATCTTTAAGCAACGCTTTAGTGCCAGTTTTTCAACTTAAGTAATATTATATGCTACTAGAATAACTGCTTTCTGCATTGCCAGGATGAATTAACAAGGCCTAAAAAAATTAATTATTCCTAAAATTGTATTTCTGGAAATATCGTCTTTGGTCATTCTTATCTAAAATTCTCTTCGAATTTGAAAAAAATACTTTTTGCACGATGCCCTCTGAAAAAGTTATTAAAATTTGGAAGAGTAGAATGCAGCGCTATCATTACACTGGAATAACAACCAAGCTACAATATTCACTGTCGTGATTTATTATAAAAAAGATGGAGAGCTCAAGCACGTAAGTATCGCAATCATATCTGATAACTTAGCTCATGACACGGTGGCTATTCACGAGTATCAAAAGATAATAGTAGATTACTTGAAAACTCATTCCAGCCCAAAGAAAATCTACTATTTCACTGATGGTGCAGGGAAACATTTTAAAAATAAGAGTAGCTTTGTTAATCTCCAAGCCCATGAAGAAGATTTTGGTATCCAAGCTGAATGGCACTTCCATGGTACATCTCATGGTAAGGGTGCATGTGATGGTATTGGAGCGAATATGAAGGGACAAGCAGCACGATCAAGCTTACAATGTTCTCCGAAACATCACATACTCACTCCCCATGCTTTGTTTCAGTGGGCAAAGAGTAACTGTAAGGAAACCGAAATTTTTTTCAGCAGAAAAGAAAATCATGCCTTAGCCACCGAGTTACTGAAAGCCAGATTTGACAAAGCTGTCACGATACCAGGTACATTACAGTACCACGCTTTCATTCCCACTCAAGATGGAAAACTTCAACTCAGGAAGTTTTCTTCCTCTGAGAAATACGACATCTTCTTGAATAGGAAAAAACAGAAACCGCAAAAGAGGCCTGCAAAGAAAACAACTGTTGAAACTATCGCCAAAAAATCGAACAGAAAGACACATAATATACCATATAAATTTACTTAACTTTAAAAAGTGGCTCCTAAGCGTTGCACAAAGATCCTCGGCTTGAGCGCACTAGGGGAAATAGCGCGACACGCCCTATCACGGCATCTTGTTTACGTATCGTTCTATTACTCAAAGACGAATTAATTTGCCACTCTGAAAATTGGAGGTCTCATAGGAAAAAATCTCAGCTTTCTTTTAAAGCTATTTTGAAAAAAAAGTACCGAAATTTGAAAAAAAGTCAAATTTATTTTTGATTTTCAAGAATTCGGATAAAATTTGGACTTTTTTGAATAAAGTCATCACCACCAGAAAGTTTGTGAAAAAATCTATCGAAAATATTCAAGGTGAAATTTTGTTTCAGGCAACAGGACAAAAGTTACAAACGTTTCAAATTAAGGCTTTGCTTGAA
This sequence comes from Andricus quercusramuli, assembly GCA_932178445.1. NCBI lineage: Eukaryota > Metazoa > Arthropoda > Insecta > Hymenoptera > Cynipidae > Andricus > Andricus quercusramuli. Next base: position 183,739 of record CAKNXH010064056.1, on the reverse strand, counting down.
AACCCCGTAAATTGTACCCCCTCCACTTTGATAAATAATCAGCAAAATAAATTAATTTTTGGTGTGAGGAGTACTATCTAATAGAACTACAATTAGGCCAATTTTTAGCCCAATCAGACAACTTTCATTTTTGAGGTGGGTACACTTCAGAAATTATGCCCCGTATGGAAGAGGTGCCGCCTAAATCAAAATATTTTTCGCTGATGATGAAAACATCGGCACTCCTCTCGCTGGCTAACTGGATCATGAGATTCTGAGCTACTTTTCCGCGACTCAGGTTACCCTGTAATATTACAGCCATTATTGCCTTCTATTGAGCAATAACTCACCCTTTATTTCTCCCTATATGTCTTGCATCTCGCTGAACCAGGGATGTGATCCTCTGTGGTACCATACCCCTTGCAGCGCAGAGGTAGTACTTCGCCTTCTTGGTGCATTCCGATGACTTGTGTCCCTCGGTGCCACATCTGCAGCATTGCTTGCTCCGATAATCGGTGCTGCAGCCCTCAGCGATGTACCCACAGTCGAAGCGCACCCTGCAGCTAGCCCAACTGACTTTGATGTATATGTATGAATTTTTGTAAGCTAATGATCCTTGTTATAATTATTCCTCATATAATAATATTTTAGAACTTAAACTAACTTTATGAACCTTCTTCTTGATATAAGTTTTAATTGTTTTATCTTCACAATGACTTAAGGGCATTGGAACAGTGTACAAAAAATGCACAAACACTGTGGAAGTATCGTAAGATCGACCGTTTACATGCGTGAATCCACATCATTAAAAAAAAACTGCGGTAGGGAAAAATAACGCAAAGCTATTCGTTTGAGTAGGGTCTAAAGGGGACTTCAAGGTGAATGAATAGGACGTGATTAAATATTATTCCCAAAAAAAGGGTGGAAATATTTTATTGAAGTTGATGAAATAAACTACTGACACGACGAGGACATAAAATAAACTCAAGCTATACTCATGGTATTCGCAGTAACTTTCAGCAATGCAGAATCGTTGACTGCTCGATTAAAAACGCGATCTTTTGTGGAAATCGCGAAAAAGTTATTATTGTAAGCATTGTGTCGTGTCTCGGATGCACTGGTCTGACTTCTGCTCTAAGTTTTCATTACTTGCTTGACGATAGAGTGCGCTGGAGTCAGTAATGAAGAAATTCTGGCGCGCAAATTTCGAAGTTGATTGAAAAATTGAAGATTATATTTTCTATTTTTGATTGCTGGCGGAATGATCATTTTTGATTCACTAGTCATATAAATAGGTAATAGTTTTGATTATTACTAGCTTTCTCTCAACGATGTCGAGCCTCATCAGCTGTGCACCTATGCAGTTAGGTCGCAGTTTTGTACTTATATTATTTTTCATACCTGATGAGGCTCGGCAACGTTGAGCGAAATTTAGTAATAATAAAAACTATTATCAATTTATATGACTAGTAGGTCAAAACCAGTCAATCCACCGAAAACCAAAAATTACCTTACGCTAGTTAACAACACAAACATCGATTAAAATTATATTTTTAAGTTTTGTTTGTCTGTAAATAGGAGTACTTGAAAAAATACTTTCAAAACATAATTTTTATTAAGTTTATACTTTTACTATTCTTCTTTAAATATTGGACAAATTTTCCTACTCAGGAAGTAAATTAATTTGGGACGACGGAAAAGCTGCGAAATAGAAGATATTTGAAATAAGAAATTTCTAAAATTAGAACAAATTGCCGAAAAATGAAATTTTCTACAGTATATCATATTAAAGAATTTGCAAATTCATGATAATAAAAAATTCCCGAAATAAAACTGCCGACATGAAACATCTGATACGATAAAATGGACGACCCAGGTAAATTTCAGAATCGAAACAAGTGCAATATAGTTGAATAATAAAATAACAAAGTAAAAAACACATATTTTTTATATTCTGATCGGGAATTCTATAATTCGAAAATTTCCCTTTGTCATTAATTATCTATTTTTGGGGAATTTTTAAATTCAAATGCGAGTCAAGTTTAGAAAATTTCTACACAGTCTTATTAAGTACATGCATATAATTGTAATATTTTATACTCTCATCATCCACTCCTGTTTTGATCCTGATTTCTCATAATAATAACAATAATTCTCGCATTCTGGCATTGGCGTCGCAGTGGGCCTTGAGGTTTTCTTTCATTACTTTGATGGCTATGTTGGCTGTAGTATTGCTACTGATAGGGTTTCTCAAGTCAGACAGGCAGAGAACGAAGAGGAAAGGGACTAAGAGGAACACAAAAACCCATAAATTATCATGGTGAATCTTTAAACATTTTGGAACGCTCTTCGCTTCCCGCGTATCGCTGGAGCGCACCTGGAGCCACCGCTGGGGATCACAGCATGCGGGACGGTGGTATTACACTTATATCTATTCTATTTTTAGGTTATTGCGTTTGCAGTGCGTGGTCAAACAATTAACGCTCAATGTCTGAAAACCGTCAGTATCACCAACATCATCATGCCTTATACACCTCGAAATCAAATGTTACATTCATTTACATACAATCTGAATTCATGATTCACAAAGAAAATTATCATCGGTGCCGAATTTAAAAGTATATAAAGTTAGCAGCATCAGTGAAACTGCTAGCTAGTCCTGCTCGTGCAAGTATAACCTCAAATCTTGACAAGTGGAAATTGTTCAAAAGTTATTTCAACATTATTTCATTGTACTTTGATGGATAAGAGGGGCAAAAGTGCAACGACTGTGTAAATTTCTGTACACACATATATCTTATCGAGTTTATGTAGTGGCTCTGGAGTAAATTCAAGAAACTCAAGTTAAAACCCGAAAATATTATTATATTGTACTACAAAAAACAACGTTTGCTGTTCTCCAGGAAGTCAATCTTTTATTTACCGGTATCTTCTGGAATAGAGCGTTATGCCGTTTCAACGTACAAAGGATATTAGTATTGAAACAATTGATGAAGGTGTTTGGTGTAATATGAAATAAGCTTATGTCAAAAGTGTGAAATCTTGTATACAAAAAAATTATGTTAGTTTAAAGAATAAAACAATGAAAAACTTGTATTTACTCATGTGTTCCGAAAGTCTGTTTTTGGAAATTATTTTTTTTTATAATCTGTTTGTGAAGAAGTGATCGAGAAATTACCAAATCTCAAATGTGTGCCCCTAGATAAGTGAGCGTTAGATAGCCCTTCACCGAAATGTTGCGAGTACGTCCTATGAAGTGAATGTTTTTATATAATGATGATGATCACTGACCGAACATTTTTCTGTTTTCTTTTCTAATCTGTCAAATTTATCGATTGGAACCTTTATGGATATCGAAGAAGCCTTCAGCTACACCTCTAGAGAGGTGATCAGGGCGGCCATGATTGCACATGGTATGCCTATTGCAGTAGTGGAATCGACCTACCACATGTTGGTCAACAGGACCCTAACAACGAACAAGGGTGATACCACTTTATGTAGAACTGTTGACTCAGGATGTCTCGCAGGTATTCGTTTTATCGCCCCTGCTGCAGTGCTTTGTAGTGGATGAACTGCTTCATCAGCTTACGAGTCAGGGATACAACGTTATAGGCTACGGGGACGATATACTGGTTATCGTGCGTGGCCAGCATCTGGATGCACTCCTCGGAGTAATGCAGCAAGCACTGGGGATAGGGTATTCTTGGTGCAAGAAGAGTGGACTATCGGTCAATCCGAGTAGGACGGATGCTTCACAATCCCGAAGGGGTCCTCGCCACACTCCTACAATCTGAGATTATGGTCATGCTCCAGTACTCATACAAGGCACAGGAGTATGACTACAACTAAGAAACGTTCGTATCTGCTCAAACAGCAGGGCTTTAATAATGGCCTTGAATGGAACAACGACTATGACGCTACTAACATGGGAGTACTTTGATGCACTAACAACCTGGCGACGGAAAACCGAGTGACTCTACTTTGGATCTCTAGATACAGCGGCATGAAAGGCAGTGAGATATCGGACATGCTAGCAAAACTAGCAGCAAGAGAAAACTTCACTGTACCCCAGCCAGTTGTAGGCATTTCCATTAGGTTAGTCACTGAAGAAATCCACAGTTGGCTGATCGAGGAACATCAGAATGAGTGGGGATTGGCCACTGGCTGCAGACAGGCCAACGCACTTTTGGGTTTAAAGTTCAACCCTAACCGAGCGAAGGAAATAATCAAGCACGGAAGGAACGAAGTCAAAGTCCTAACAGAAATGTTTATAGGACATGGAAACCTCGGATATCACTGTCATAAGATAGGGCTCGCAGAAAATCTGATCTGTCCTCTGTACGGAAGGGATGATGATACAGCTATTCATATCCTTTGTCACTGTCCCGCGATTGTGGAGAAACGTCTAACACTCACCTACAGTAACTGCGTCTGTGAGTCAGAAATATCGGCCAATAGCGTGGCTTCAGTTCTCGTCGTATGAAGAGGGCTTTGAGGTCACGCTTAGGCTCACAAGGCGACCCAACGGGATCACCCAAGCGTCAGGGGCTCTTACAGTCTAAACCCAGGAAATAATAATATTAATAATTCCCCAGGGTAACATTGATGGTTCCTAGCGTATCTACGGGATGTTCCGTTGTTCCGTGAATAGTGCCAGTAAATAGTACAGCCTTTAGCTTGAGGAGGTTTACTCCCGAGTCTGGATCTACGAAAAGAGTGGTATATGAGCTGCGAAATTGTGGTGCAGACTTCCTAATGACAGTGGATTCCTCTAAGTGGGTTTTGGTATAATTGCTCCTTCGGCATCATTCAGAATTTTCACTGTTGAGCGATTCTGGGGGTTTTGACTCGTCGCTGGATGGGCACGATGTGCCAAAATTGAGTTTAAAGAATCTGAAACTTTACCTAGAATTACCCTGCCGAGGAGGCCACTGAGGTTGATTAACAAAATATGGATTCCGTTGAATAGGCCAGAATAATTTATATTGAATAATCGGATTAGGCTGGCCTTGTCAAATATTTTGATTCGGTAAGTTGAGATTTCGAGGCTTTTGCCACGTAGCTAGTACTTGCCCTGGGGGTAATACGATGCCATCATCGGTGGATAAGGTGGACTGTAAGGGTGTTTTGGAATTGAGAAATTCTTCTGTTGTTAGGTGATAAATCTTCACCTCCACTTTTAGTGACGCTTTGAGTTTTTCTTCGATGTGTAAGGTATGCTCATATGCCTCCGATAAGTCTTTCGGATTTCGCGTGTCTACAAACGTGGACATTTCACTAGGCAATGCACGTGCGAAAGAATCTAATGCACAACCTAATATAGGTTCCATACAGTGTTCGGTTTTGGTACCGTCTACCTTCCTATCGGCACCATGAGTACAATATTTTTCCTCTAGTGCTTGTTCAACTCCCCCTCATAATACGTGTAACCTATCGTAATACTCGCTGATGTTTTCTATTTCTTTCATTCGTAAATTCACAATTTCTTGTATGTAGGAATGGTATTTTGTTGCTGCATAAGGCTTTTTTTTTAATGGACGATTACGCCATTGTCTGCGCTGAACGTTATGTTTTTGACACTTTTCCGGGCCACACCTACTAGCTTGCTTAAAACTACTTTGATATAGGCAGATTCGTTATCCCTATTGACGTAGACCGCGCCATTCACGATATCATGCAGGAAGATCTTCAATGGAGGATTCTTGCTATCAAAAGATCTTAAGTGACTTGTGCTCTATTGCAAGGTCATACATTGCATCATAGAAGCCATGTTCAGGGACGCGTCCGTTTGGTTAGCCATACGTACTGGGATATTAAGATTCATTTCAAAAACTGAATCTGTTACGTTAAATGGGGGTTCTGTATCAGCACCTTTTTAGTTCGTCATTTTGAATATAACGGTAGGTATATCCTAGGAATTCGGATTATCTAGAAAAATTGCTCGTATAGAGTCAAAGCATTTGTTCTGAAGCAAGAGATTTAGTTCAGGCATACGGGAGTGGGGAAACCATGCGAAAAGGACAGATGTGCTACAATCGGTAATTCTGTTATTGCCCTAGTAGGGATTAAGGTAATCGGCGTCGCGTCGAAAAATGAAATTGTCGTACAATAAAATCCTTAATTATTCCGCATTGATACATCTTTCGAAGGAAAGAATTACTTCCTCGAACGTTTGGTCTGTCTCCCGAGGTAGACTATTTTTAGAATTTAAATCACGGGCTATAGCTTTTTCGTACCGCTCGCGTACCTTCTTACCTGCCCGGTGTTTTCTTTGTCACTGAATTTTTTGATTGAGGACTATTAAACATCCTCGAACCTTTTTAAGCAGAAACGTGGATTTCAGGTTAAGCTAAAGCTTATTTAAGAGGCTCGAGGTGTCTTAAAATTAAATGTGCTATCTGTTCGATATAACACAGTGTAAAAGAAACAAAAGTCAAAACTCAGCGTTGTTTTCACGCAAAAAATTAAATGCTCAGACGCTCAATGGCCGTCATTCCTAAAATTCCCTCTACAACTGGGTGTTCGATGGGAGTCCTAACAGAGATGACCTCGCATATGATAATATTATTATTCAAGTTTAATTCTACTGTTTCCACGGATTAAATGGTCATTGACCCAAAATCGTGTATGGTTGTGGTATGTGTCGTGAACTCCACCAATAGTTCGCTTTCAGGAATGAACAATAATGACGACTCTCGATGCAGGGTGAAACGAATGTTACCTCCTCGGAAGAATTGAGAGTATACGGTCAATCCGTTTGGTTCCTGAGACTGCGTAGTTTAATGGCAAAAATATATTATTTATGAACTCTAATTTCAGAAAGCTGAAAAAACTAGTTCTCGTTAGATCACTGAAGTTAAGCAGTGTTGGGCGCGTTTAGTACTTGGATGGGTGACCATTGGGGAATACTACTGCGTGTTGTTGGCTCGTCGTGGGTGTGGTGAGCCCACACGAAAGTATATAGCTTCCTTGGTCACTTTTGTTAAAGCCATATATTCAGCTTCAGTACTTGAGAGGGCAACCGCTTTCGCTTCCTAGATTCCCAACTTACAGCATCTCTGATTAACATAAAAACGTGACCAGTGTAAGAACGTCGATCTATAGGGCATGCACCCCATCAGCATCAATGTAGCTTGTAAGGCCATCCTTAGTCTTTTGAAAAATGATTCCATAATCGATTGTACAATTTAAGTATCAAAGAACACCTTTAGCAATTGTCCAGTGTTCCATAGCATAACAACTGTTGAACTGACCTAAATAGCTCACTGCACGCACCAAGTCAGGTCTCATACATCTTACCAAATATGATAAGGAACCAATAAATTCTTGGTAAGGATATCTTTGCATAGTTTCCATGGAAATTTTTTCGGGTTTAATCAACCTGAAACATGAATCCACTGGCGTAGCGAGAGATTTTGATTCGCTCATAGAGAACTTCTCCAAAATATCTTTGATACATCTTCCTTGAGTAATTGTTAACTTCCGCTTCAGATTTTTGGTCAATTGGATATTTTTAGATGCCACTAATATATCATCAAAATAAACTACTAAGATACGTAGATTCAATCCCTTTTCAGCGAAGCAGATGCAAGGATCAGCACTTGAAGTTTGTCCGTAAACCGTATGAAGCCTGTTCTTTAATCGACAGACTTTGTTCCCTTTTTGATTTCGTGAAGCATTTCCAGAGTTTCATTGGAAAGTTTTTTGTTTCCACTTGCATTTATTTGTGTGATATCATATAAAATTTCTTCAATAGGTTAGGTAGATTCATGTACATTTATTCTGTAATATCACAATTTAAGTAAGCAGATAATACATTTAGTTCATGTATCTGCATGTCCATCTCGATAGCTAGTGCCAAGAATAGTCGGATAGAACTGATACGACAGACCGAAACAAATGTTTAATTATAATCCACACCTGGTCGTTAGGTAAATCCGTAAGCCACGAGGCGAGCTTTTTTTCTTTGTCCGCATTCCATCGACATTCTGCTTGATTCGTAGAATTAATTGATTGCTTATGATGCCTCGATCTTTTGGATGATCGACAATTTACCAAGTGTCGTTTCTAAGTAACGATTCGAAGTCTTTGCGAATCAGCAGCTTCAAGACCCGAAATGGCTTATTTTATTGATACTTCTGCAGTATTGGCTTCTTTTAGATCTTCTTGAATTTTCGCTGCTCTAGCGATTGGTGGATAGTACTGTTTTGTAAGTCTTCCCCTGTTTCCAGTCCGAATTATTTTCATTCTGGCAGGTCCTCTCTAGCTACACGTGAAGGTTCTCCTTCCTCGTTTTCTTCGACAATATTTTCAACATTTTTAATTTCAATTTCTCCACCTTCATCTTGATGATTTTTGTTTGAGATATATACATATATATGTATAAATGTATATATATATATATATATATATATAAAAAATAAAGTTAAACAACCACCGCAGGGTACCACTAAGAGCAACTGCCATCTAAAAAAAAAAAAGATGTCAATAGCCCCCAGTGGAACCGCGGTAAAATACACCTATGGCCACGTCTCACATCCGTGAGATGGGTGGTCAAGGGG
>CAKNXH010064056.1:152805-170199 GCA_932178445.1 Andricus quercusramuli | reverse complement strand
ATACGAATACTATCTAACGCTAGGAGAAGTCTAGAGCGGAGAGAGAGTTGGGTCAGAGAAAATCAACAATTTTCATCTGATCCATCTAAACTCTTCCAAGACCCTCCAATTACTGTCGACCATCCGCCCAAACCAGAGGAGGTCGAAGCATTTTGGAGAGAAGTCTACGAGGTCCAGCATCCACTTCAAGAAGACTCAAAGAACATAAATAGCTTTAAGGAGCTGTGCAATGCCCTCATAACACCTGTGGAAGAATGCTCACCTATCACTACCGAGGAGGTGTAAAACGTATTAAGAGGCATGAAGAACTTTCCCGCTCCGGGACCAGATGGTATCAAGACCTTCTGGTGGAAGAAGTTTCCTTCAAACCACCAGCATCTGGCCCGAATTTTCACCTCATATCTAAAGTCGGAAGAGCCTATTCCGGAGTGGTTGGTGGAAGGGCGCACAGTGCTCCTGCCGAAGACGGGCAACTTAGCTGACCCTAAGAATTACAGGCCAATAACTTGTCTGAACACACTGTATAAGGTCTTCACAGCCATCCTAAATAATAGGATTCTTCGGACAATTGAACCTGTGTGGCGAGAGATGTTTAAACAACGTGGCTCGAAGAAAGGCGTAGCAGGATGTCGGGAGAACCGGCTCATCGATAGATGTGTCTGTGAAGACGCAGCATCCTATCAACGATATCTATCGATGGCCTGGATACATTACCGAAAAGCTTTTGATTCAACCTGCCATAGATTTATCATCCGTTTGTTGGGAAGCTTAAAAGTTCGTCCACACATCGTGAGATGCATAGAGAGATTAATGCCGCTTTGGAGAACCAGATTTACCATCTTATCTGGAAAACATCGTGTGATCACTAACAGTATCACCTTTCAGAGAGGTGTGTTTCAGGGCGACACCATGAGCCCTCTTCTCTTTTGCCTCACATTATTGCCACTATCTCTCGCACTTTGCCATTCCGAAGGGTACCTTTGCGGCAAACCTGTAAATCTAAAGCATAAGGTAACTCATGTATTTTACATATGATGATCTTAAGATCTATGCTAGAAATGAAGAGAAACTACATCTAGCTCTAAAAATTGTCAAAGAGTACGCTCAAGAGATTGGAATGGAGTTCGGGTTAGAGAAATGCGCCAAGGTTAATTTGAAGAAAGGAAAACTTAACAGCATCCCCGAAGATCCTGAACTCGTTGACAGAAGCGCTATACGACACCTTTGCGCTGGAGATACCTATACATACCTGGGCGTGCCACAAAGCCGCATTCAGGACGTAGCATCTATAAAGGATACTCTCCCATGCAGGTACAAACGTCCCCTCCGGCAGATATGGTCTTCCGAACTGTCGGCGAGGAACAAAGTATCTGCAACGAACATGCTTGCCGTCCCAGTAGTACTCTATTCATTTGGAGTAGTTCCATGGACAAAGGACGAGCTCAGATCCCTCGATATCGGGGCCCGAAAGGTTATGCACATAAACAAAAGCATGCAACTTAAGTCTTCTGTTCCACGACTTTACATCTCACGCCGTCAAGGTGGTCGTGGAATACTGAATCTTGAATGTCTTCACAACAGGATTATTCTGAGTACAGCACATATTGTCGCAAATGGACAAGCTCTTCTTCTTAAAATGGTCAGAAAACACGAAGAAGTCTCGGATTAAGAAAGCACAGGAGAAAAACTTCCGCGAAGAGCTCCTCGACAAGAAGATGCACCGCATCTTCCACAGAAATGTGGAAGATCAGTCGATGTCGTATGAGCTGACGTTTGCTTTCCTTAGATCACCCGGATTGAAGTCGGGCACAGAGGGCTTTATTTTGGCTTGTCAAGATGGTGTCATTTCCACTCTAGCATACCGTCGCCGCATTTTGAGCCAAGATATTCCCGATGATAGCTGCAGAGCGTGTCATGAACACAGCGAGCATCTAGGACACATACTATCTAGTTGTCCAACTCATGCGGGAACAACCTACGTCCAAAGGCACAATGCGGCACTGAGAGTGCTTTATTACCATCTCTGTCACTCTTACGGCATTAGCCCAAATACCTCCCCGCTAAACGCTCCTAGAGAAATAGAGTCAATTGTCGAAAATGAGAAGTGGCGCATATATTGGAACTCCATATTCTCGACAATTGTTCCTGTTGCGCACTCGAGGCCTGACATGGTTCCTCTTGACTTCGAGAAACGAACCATGTTCGTTATCGAATTTTCGGCACTAGCGGACAAAAACGTCACAGCGACGGAGAAAGAAAAGAAAGAAAGGTATAAAGACCTCATTAGGGAGTTGCGACGGTTATCCCCGGAATATTCTGTTAAGCTAATCGTCTTGATCATCGGCGCTCTTGGAGGTGCCAAGATTTCACTTGTTAATGGCCTGAAAAGCGTCACTGCGTGTCAACAAAATGCTGAGACACTTGCAGGAGAATGCAGAAGGCGGTCGTCCTTGGGTCGCTGCGTGTCCTCAGGGTGCACGAGACTTTCGCTGGATCATCGTATTGAATTCACGCAGACTGTAACCACCAATCTCACGGTCGTGAGACGTGGTTACGGCTGAAATTTTACCGTGATTTCGCTGGGAGCGGGTGCAATTTTTCAGATTAGCACTCGCTCCCGGCGAAATCCTGAGGTTGTCCTTATGACAAACTTTTAACTATATATATAATAATAATTGCAGAATTTAACCGAACGCCCTTTGATTTAGCTAAAGGAGAATCGGAATTAGTATCAGGATTTAACACAGAATATGTCAGAGAAGAATTGGCTTTAGTTTTTATATCTGAATATGGAATAATTATTTTAATAATAATATTATTTGTAATATTTCATATTGAAAATTTTTCATTCAAATTTGTATTTTGTATTGAAATTTTAATTATAATCAATAATGATAGATTTCTGTGACACAGAAGGTTTAATTATAGCAAATGGAGCTTTTGAAGGAGATTGGGAGGGGACCACCACCTACGTGGGGGACCAGGGAGAGGGGGGTGGTTCGGTAATTGATCTAGTCTTACACGAGGGGAAAGATGATGTCCTCAGTAAAATCCACATTTGGCCCACGATTGACTCTGACCATCTGGGAGTGGGATTTACAATTAAGGGACCTAGGGGAGAAAGAGGAAAAACTTCAGGTGGGGGCACGTCAGTGAGAGGAGGAACCTGTTCGGAACGTGAGAGGGGAGAAATCAGGGAAAAGCTAATTTGGGACAAGGAGAAAACAATAGCTTATGAAGAAATGCTGGCGGAAAGGTGGGTGGATGTAGAAGAGGTGATGGACTTAGACTTAAGATGGAGGAAATTAAAAGAAACCATCAAAGAAGTATTCAGGGAATTAGGGATGATAAAAAAAGTGGGAGGCTCGCAGCCGAATGAGTATGACTGGGTGGGGGAAGAATATAAGATTCAGAGGTATAAGACATTCAACTTATTAAAAATTTTCCTGAAAAATGGAGGAGAGGATAAGAAAATGGAGTTCAAAAGAGAAAGGACGAAAATGAAAAACATAATGGAAGAAAAATTGAGAGAAATAGCTGAGGAAAAAAGGAAGAAAATTAGAGAGAGCAGGGATATGGGGGAACTCTGGAATGGTATTAATGCATGTAGAAGCGAGCGGAAAAGAAAGGGGATAAATATCCTAAGTGATGACTGGCTGCAGCATATGGGGAACCTATTGGGGGGAACCGAAGCAGAAAGAAACGAGGATAGAGAATGGGAAAAGATGGAAGAATGGGTGGAAATAGACGCATTGGATAAGCACATTGAATATCGGGAATTCCTAGCGGCAGTTAAAAAGATTAAAAACGGGAAAGCAGCTGGGGAGGATGATTTGAGTGGTGAGTTCATCAAAAATCTTCCGGATATCTGGAAAAGAGAGTTATGGGTAATAATCCAAAAAGGATGGGAAAATGGAATGCTGAAGGAAGGCTGGAATGTCGCACGAATTTTTCCAATCCACAAGGGAGGGGACGAAAATGATGTTAAAAATTATAGGGGAATAGCACTTTTGGATCTGGGTTACCAAATTTTAGCGGGAATAATGACAGAAAGACTCAATAGCTGGTTAGAGGAGGAAGGTAAACTGAAGGAGTCAGGGAGGGTTCAGAAGAAGGAGAGGGACCAGGGAGCAAATCTTTATATTAAACTCACTAGTGGGCAATAGAATTAAAAACAAGGGAGGCAAGCTGTATGCAGCCTTCATTGATCTGAAAGCAGCCTTTGATACAGTAGATAGAGACCTGCTCCTGGAGAAATTGTGGGAAAAGGGAATTAGAGGGAGGTTTTATGACATGGTAAAGAGTATGTACAAGAATACAGAGAATGAGATAATTACGGGAGAGGAAATGAGAAAGTTTTCTGCTTGAAATACGCCGATGATATAGTGGTTGTTGCTAATGATGGAGGAGAACTAAGCAGTATGCTCAGGACAGGAGAAAGATACTTCAAGGACAATAAACTGGAGATTAACGTAGATAAAACGAAAATAGTTATATTCAGGGGGGGAGGCAAGAGAAAAAAGAGGGAGGAGCGGATGATCTACGATAAGGAAATTGAGGTAGTCAACAGCTTTAAATACCTGGGATTCTGGTTCTCGGCAAAAAACACTTACGGGAACCACATTAAAAAAATGTCAGGGAAGGGAATTCAAGCAACAAACGCGGCATGGGGGGTAATGATGAGAGCAGAGCTGAGGTCCTTGAAAGGTAGACTATACGTTTTAAATACACTAGGGAAATCTGGGGCAACCTATGGAGTGGAAATTAGGGGACTAACTAGAAGGGATGAATTAGAAAGAGTGCAGGGAAAGATAATCAAAATGGGGACGAGAGTCACTAGAAATACACCAGACTACTTTTGGAGGGAAGAAAGCGGGAAGGAAAGCCTATACTTTGAGCCAAACGTAGGGTTCTCCTGTTTTGTGGTAGAATTTGCAGCCTACAGGAAGATAGACTAGTTAAAGTCTGTCTAAAAGAAGAACTTAGGGCGATTAGAAATAGAAACCCGTCCAACTGGGGGAGGGAGTTATTAGCTGCGGTAGAAGAGGAAGGGGATGCAGAATTGTTAGACTTTATGGGGAATGAAACTTTCGAGAGTGAAATGTTCGAGAAAAAATTGGTGGAGCATCTAAAGAAGGGGAAGGATAGAGAAAAAAGAATAAACATGGATAAAATTCATAAATCCAGTTTCAATCCGGGATATAAATTTATTGACAGAGAGGTGGGAGATTATAGCTACAGGGAAGACGAGAGCAAAACCTGGGGAGACAAAGTCACATGGGCAAGAATGCGCTGTGGTAACATCGGAAAGGCGGGAAACAAAGGTTACCTAGAAGTTACATGCAGGCTATGTGGGTCGCTGCAAGAAAACTTAAAACATATTTTGAACTGTGATGCAGCAAAAGCAGCTTTAAGAGATCATTGGGCAAGGTGGAGTGATCTTGGGTGTGAGGAGTCAATCTGGACAATAATGGGGGGGAAGCCAGTGTCAGAACTCTCTAAATACGTGAGGGAGTGGGAGAAACTGATGAGGACAAGGGAAAAGGGATAACAGAAGGGCAAGGAGGGGGGGGGGGCGAGAAAAGAATGATCTTGAATATGATCTCAAGGAGTATCCACCCTTGAACTGGTCCGATCGCGTACTGTGCCGGCTTCGCGAATACCCAGTTTAATATATTTTTTTTTCTCTATTATTAAAGTCCCCAGTATCTGGCGAAAAAAGGCTTATGGGCCCGGGCAACCTCAAGATGAGAATATCAGCCTCCTTTACTGCTGGACTAGGTGTCGTAGATAATTGTGTGATAGGCGTCGCATATAATTTTGTGATTTTGCATTTAGTGACATTGTTAAAAGGTGATACCAATGTATTATTAGAAACATAAGAAAGATGCGACACTGTTATAGTAATGTTAAAGGAACTGAAACTCTATTTACATGATTATATTATTTGTTACAATATTATTATTAGCATAATATTTTATTGATACTCACACAGATTGTCTTTAGTATTAAGTGGGGAACAGGGAAAGGGGAAACAAAATGTAAAAATCTGAAAAGATATACATGTAGAATAAATAAATAAATAAATATTAATTTGAAAAAGATTCATACCTAGCATTTTAAATTTAATAGTGTATCTATATTTAATTAAATGATTAATAATTATCAATATTTAATAAATATTCAACTATAATTTAAATATTCAATACACAATAGTTTTAATTTTTAGTTCTAAATAAAATTCTTTTTGTTCATAAGTCTGTTTTTGTTATAATTTATATAAGAAATTTTATTTGATTTTCAGTAAATTTAATTAAATGTATTGATATATTGAGTAAATAAAATAATTTTTATTGTTTTAAATTTTGCGTTGGTATTAACTCTTGAATAAATGAATCAATTATTTTTAATTTGTGAAATTTTAATAATTTTTTCACATGAGATCATTTTATTTAAACGGATTATTTTAAATTGTATTTTAAATGGAAAAAAGATCATTTTCCTTCTTAATCTTTGGCTTTACATAACTTTACCTACCTACTGTTCTTCAACAAATTTAAAATCTCAGAAAAATCTTTATGCTAAAGTATATATTAATATAATTCATCTGTACTTGACTAGCATTTGAATAAAATTCTTTTCAAGTTTTGTAATATCATAAACTGTCGAAAATTTCATTATTCGGGAATTTGTTTGAATTTGTAAAATTCTCCATTTTAAATATTTTCTATTTCGTGTCTTTTCCATCTTCCCAAATTAATTTATTTTCTACGTACATAAATTGGTCCAAAATTAAAAAAAAGAAGAAAAAGTCTAAATTTATTATAAATGAAGTTTCAAGTTTTTTTTCAAGTACTCCAATGTACAGACAGACAAATGAAATTCAAAAATATAATCTTAAATTCTTCAATCAAGTTCGAATTTCGCGTGCGAGATTTTCTACCTTACCGACTCTAGTGCACTCTGTCGTCAAGAACAGGATCGCGTTTATAATCAAGCAGTCAAATATTCCGTATCGCTGAAAGTTACTGCGAATGACCTCGTGTCAGATGTACATTTCAATGTATGTATGTACACCATTAAGCCATTTCCCTTTCGGGGGAGGCGTGACACTACCCGATTCGGGTAGTGTTTCTAGGTGGATAGTTTCTTGTAGTAAATAACCACAAGTGTGAGCTTACCACACCCACGACGAGCCAACAAACACACAGTAGGATTTCCGAATGGTAACCCATTCAAGTACTAACCGCGCTCAGGACTGCTTAACTTCAGTGATCTAACGAGAGCTGGTTTTTTCAGCGTGGTATGGCCGTTGGCCATACTAATAATTTTAATAAAATATTTCCACCTCTTTTTTGCGAGAAATATTCATTCACGTCCTATTCACCCACCTTGGAGTCCCCTTTAGACTCTACTCGAACGCATGTCGTAGCGTTATTTTTCCCTACCATTCTTTTAAATGATGTGGATTCACGCACGCAAATGGTTCTTCATACGGCACTTCCACAATGTTTGTGTATTTTTCGTACCCCGTTTCAACGCTCTTCAGGGCTTTGAAACCAGAACCCAACCTCAAAACTAAATTGCCTAATTTCACTCCATATATACTAGAATGACATCTTTTTTAGATAATTAAGGCCTATTCCTGCTTTGAATCAAAAGTGTACGAATTCAGAGTGAAAAATTGGTTATTCTCAATATTTTTAGCGTAAATCGTTTTTTTATGTTCAGATGTAAAACAAGTATAGTCCCTAATTATCTAAAAAAAATCTTATTCTAATATAAATGGAGTAAAATGAGGCAATTCAATTTTGGGGTTGGCTCCTGGTTTCAACGCCCTGAAATGACTACTCTTGTTAGTATTATTATACAAATGGTAATTTAAGTCATATTTATGCAATTGCCTAACGCACGATTGATGTTTTTTTTTTAAATAGAAACTTTTCGCGCCTCTGTGGGGACCAAATATGACATTCAAAACATTTTCAAAAAGAATCAGTGGTGCTCCTGATGGGATATCACAATTTTTTTACGTAATCCAAGAATAAATTTCAAAAAATGTTTTTCACTCTGCCCTATATCTCACGAGATTGATAATTAGATTTGTACAAACTATGTCTTAATATATTTGCAGTTTTAGTTATTAATGTAATGAAAAGCAGCCAACTGATTCTGATGTTTCAAAGGTTAAACTATTTTATCAAACCAATTCTTTTAGCATATAAATTAGCTAATTCTTTTGTGATAATGGTTTTTTGGAGAAAATGTTACGACTGGAAAGAATTCCTCTTCTTTCTCAATAACTTGTTGAGTTTGAAAATTGTAGAGAATAATTCAAAACGGTTAATTTAAATCTTTTTTATAGCTCAACATAGAAAAAGGGAAAAGGAACACCATGCAAAAATTGCTCAACAAAAACAGCATAAATCCTACTCTAAAACAGAAGAAGATTTATTTCGGAGACTAGATGAATTAGAACTTAAAGAGGTGTTGGCTGATGAATACTACAGGTATGGGGGAAATATATGAACAGACTTTTTGACAGGGAGCTGAAAGAAACTTTTGTTCCATTTAGATATTGATAGGAAAAAATCATGTTTTGCTGAACATTAGTTTGCTATCTCAAAATTTGGTCAAATTAGATCAGATCTGATACTAAATGATTGATCAAATCGAAATTATTTTGCTTAACTGCAATAAAGTTTTCGTTCAGATCCTTGACTTTTTAGGTAATATTTAACAAATTAGGTATTGAAATGTACTATTTTCAGACACACATCGGGATATCATGAAGTTATATTATTAACTACTTTTATGGGTCACACAATTGGCCAAAACTATGTACTTTTAAATGTATACATGGCGATAATAGTGATCTGTAACAAAGAATGTATTTATGGTGAGAAGATAGTTAGCTCTAATGTGGGCGGGGGGGGGGGCGTGAGGTTCCCCCCCTTCCGCTCAAACTATAAAGCGTATTGTGCCACACTCGTGTTTCATTCTCATGGCAGTACTCCGAATCCGGCCACCTTCACCAAGTATTTTAGATCACGCTGGATTTAATTGTTTTCAACGTTCTGGAAATATATCTCTCAGATGCCAAGCGTACCACATCGCACAGTAAATGACGTGGATCTTTTTGCACGGCAAAGTGAGCCTCACCCACTCTGTCATCCAACAGCCTCCCTAAAAGGCCGCAGGAGGAGAATATGATCAGGCTAAGATGAACGAAGCGATCCCTCTGAGGCCATTACTTAGTTGTACCGATTCGAAGATCTGTCCTGGTGTGTTATGTAAGTCTGTGTATGTGTGTGTTCATTATTTGAAATCGACCAGCGACCACCGAGCGCGAGTCTCCACTGGAGGCCTCAAGCGCATGGAGATCGCTGATTCATTTTCGAGTCTTCTCAAAATCGACAAGTAAACCCCAAGATTAGGCCCCCGACAAGCTTTTTTTAATCCTTGGTACGTAATCAGCCTCTTCTGAGGGAACCTACAGTTTAAGGTGGGTTCCGAACCACTAAAGCCCCGGTAGAAGTACATAGAAAAATTTCCATTGGTAGCAGCTCAGGGATCGAACCCCAGTCCTCCTGTACGGAGGCCTGACGCGCTATCGTCTGAGCCACCGAGGCTTCTTTATTGTGAGAAAAATAGGGGGGATTTTTTGGTTGTCATTTTTCAGTTTATTTTTTTTCTTGGACATCCCTTCTTCAGTTCCAGTGGGAAGTGCTGAATGTTATAGTGCGAAGTTATTTTTTCTTGCATAAGAATAAACTTTACGCGTTTAGAAATTTTTTCATTTATAAATGTAAAAAAATTGGATTTCAAAATACAGAGTTTTTTCCACTCAGAGTGCTAAGGGCTTTTGAAAGAATGATAACGCGCGACGCAACGTGTACGCTTAAACCTATGTTGGCATATGGTAGAGCTTGAAGGCCCTGGCATGCTCGAATGCAAACATCGAAGGCTATGCTCACATAAGCGCGAGGCATTTTGGTATGCCTTTTTGTGTTATGCTGAGCAAATCCTGAGTGAGGCGCACCAGTAGAACTCTGTTTCACACCCTCTTAGAGAAATAATAATTGCATAGTTAAAAAAGTAATTTTCGGATGGTTTACGTTTTTTTCAAAGTAAACAAATGAACAAATCTTAATGTACGATACGTTATTTTGTTGACATTTGTAAGACCTATATTTTTTTAATAAACTTTTCTTCTGACAGGCATATTGGCTAGTCGCAATAAACAAAAAACCTATTTTTGAAATCTTCGACGATTATTCACACACAGTGCTTTCGAAATCTTGGTCGCAAACATATAGGCTTCTGTTCTACATGCTAGCACTACAAGAATCCGAAGTCAAATTTCAGGTAGCATTTTTTACCTCAAATTAGCCTTTTTTCATAGAGCGCCTGGACTGATAGAGCTATTAGTCAACATTTAACACAGAAACACTCAAATGACTTCAATGCAATAAAATGGGTTGAAGTTGAAATTTTACACGAGGAACCTAGTTATTATAAAAGTTTATTGGCAGATATGGTTTTTATTAAAAAGGAAGGAATTGAAAGCATATACTTAGTTACAGACTTGGATTTTTTCAGCGAATCATATAAGAAGATCATAGATTATGTATGCTATTTTTTTCTTAATGCTAATCTTCTAACTGATCTCATAACTTTTTGCAATTGTTTTTCTAAGGACGTATTTATATATCACATTGGTATATTGTTACATCAGCTTTATATTATTTTTTCTCATTACATATTCAAAAACCTAATATTTAGGTTATTCACGAAGGAATAGTGAGGTGTAGTATCTCTGTAAGTGGGAAGTGGGACGAGCAACCTGAAAGAGATCACTAGTGTTTATCAAGCATTGAGACCATATCACGCTTCCGCGAATATACGGGTTGCTGTTCTCGTATCACGTTTTTTCCGCCAATGATGCAATCACATGAGTTGCCAATCACCTATGTGCACGTTTGTCACACGCTATTTTTCGCAACGCCCGTCCAAAGAAGTTGTTATAAGGAGGTAACGAAAAATACTAATTTTATATTGCATACAGTGGAGTAAAAAAATTTGTTTGAAAACAAAATTCACAAAACAATTTCAATAAAAAAGGTTTGAAGAAAAAGATGTTCTGAATGAAAAATTTTGTGCAAATAAATTGTTGAAAAAAAATTTTGTGAAAAAAAATGTTTGAAACAAAAATGTTGAAAAAAAATTTGTAAACAAAAATGGTTGAAAACAAAATTTTGAAAAAAAATTCGGAAAAAAAATTTTGAAGAAAAAAAAATTGGAAACAAAAAAATTTGTTGGAAGATAAATCATTTCAAAAAAAATGTTGGCGTTTATGCTCTTTTGCCCGGGGTTGGGGGGGGGGGGGGGGCTACGAAACCCTAAAAACAAAACTTCAATCATTGAAAGATTTGTTTAAGAGAAATCTAAATTTATTTAAAGAAGCTACCAACACCAGTGTTTAAAGTTACCTACGCTAGTGTCTAAAGTACCTCATTTCGAGAGTGCGCATGCGCAGCTTTTTCACCAGTGCCTAAAGTAAGCCATCTTCAAACTGCGCATTCGCGAAAATTGTTCGCACACAGTCTACTCAAATAAGGTCCTTTAGGCACAATTTTAAAATGAGCCAATTAAGGTTGTCTTTAATGATTTTTTGGGATAAGTGCTTCATTATTTCCGAGTTTACTACTTGAGTATTTTGAGAAAAAAAGAGCACAAGCATGTACTCGTAAAATTTGAAAACACAAATCCAAACTTACCGTTGACCTTTTACACGCCTGCGGCGTGTATCAAAACGTTGAAAATTATATGATTTCTAATTATTAAGGTTTAAAGCTAATATTCAAAATTGAAGAATTCTTAACTTGGGAACTTTTAAGAACCTTGAGATTATAAATGAGGATAATAATTATTTGGCTTTGAAAATAAACGGCAATTACTTTCGTGAACGAACACCGGTGCCATGGTGCTCACCAAAGTACTTAAAGCTTATTTTCAGTAATGAATAATTCTCAACCTATTTTTTCACCTTAATTAGTTATGCATTAGAGCGAGCCAAGGCTAGAAACATTAAAATCAAGCGTTTATCTAGTCTGTCAAAACAATATTGATCTTCTTTTGTTAGGAACCAAGCATCTTGAAGTACATCACGACCCATAATTTTCTTAGAGGGAAACCCGTTAGCTTTCTTATCAGATTAAAACGAAAGAAGAATGTTCGAAATTCAAAAGAAAGTAAAATTTATTTTTGACATTCGTTTTTGAAGGTCAAAATTTAATTTTTAAAAATGCTTATGATCAATGAAAAGGGTGTGAAAACCTATCGAAACTGTAGAAGACACAATTTTGTTTGATTGACAAGTGCCTGGAAGTATTATAAAAGCTGTATTGTTTGTCTTACGATTAGGGGTTGATCAGTCAGCAGTCTTCGAGGGCTAGAATTCTCAGATTTGCGAATTAATCAATTGAATCGCACAGATAAACTTTTTCATTTTCTGTCACGATTGACGTTACGTCTGATTTTATTGATTCGCGAAACTGATAAAATGACGAGAATGATAGTGGTGCACTATACACGTTGCTTCTCCTTCTTTCCTTAATACTTCTAGGATGATGAACGAGTAGACATCTGCTCCTAGCAAGATGTCAGCCAGGCCAGTCCGAGTCGTGTAGTTATAAGCCAG
The DNA here is from genome assembly GCA_932178445.1 of Andricus quercusramuli. Classification (NCBI taxonomy): domain Eukaryota; kingdom Metazoa; phylum Arthropoda; class Insecta; order Hymenoptera; family Cynipidae; genus Andricus; species Andricus quercusramuli. The sequence goes on along the minus strand of CAKNXH010064056.1, from coordinate 157,496 downwards.
AACTAAAGTCTTGTCGGTGAAGCTATTTTAAACTAAGGGTGGTGACGGCTGCTGAGTAGTGGGTAGCTTGTCGGCTGATTATTTTTTTTTAGAGGGGATCACAATGCATTTACGCATAGAGTGTGGCATTGTCCACAGTCACTTTCCCTATCCTGCCAACTAATGTCCTCGCAATCCGCCTTCGCATTTCTTCAAGGATATGAGTTGTGGGCTTTTGCGCAGTGACTCCGCCTCCTCATGTGTGTCTACTTGGCCCTTTTGTTCTTCATGCGGGTCCTCAAGGTTTCCTTTATGGGGATGCCTGCCTAGAAGCCGTATGTCTCATTGTTCCCGGCAGATGATTGGTACGGGGTTGATCTTCTTTCGTGGCGCAGAGAGCTCTATGTCTCTGGACGTCGTATCCCCAAAAGCTCCTGGTAATATCAGTTCTCTCGCAGTTTGCTGCCAAGTCTCCACATCATTGACAGCGGTAATACCTGTTAACCTGTCTCGTCTTTCTCACTGCACAGGTGTCCCACCCAATATTTACATCACGGTGAACGATGCCCGTCCTAGGAAATGCTTATATGCACGAAACGAAGATCTTAGGAAATTCATCGAGTCACAGTTAGAGATCTGGAATTTTAAATCGATAATTTCAATTTTTAAAGCTTTTGTGATAGCGGGATTCAAGTAATTTCAGAAGTGAATAATCCCTCGGGTTTCCTTGTTTTTGTAAACATGAGTGCTCAATAAAAGATCTATTGAAATGGGCCTGAAGATGGAAAATCTTTCTTCCACCCTTTCATATTGTAATTACACTGGTCGACACCATTCTGAACACCGAATCACAAAGAAGAAAAATATTGAAATCTTACAATATTTTTGAAAATTGGTCTTATTAGGTAGAGGAAACCTCCCTTTAATGGACAGCAAAAACTCGCAAATTGCATTTAAACCAAAGTATGATATAAATTAAAGAGCTCGTGTGACGTAAATGAAGTTAATATATTCAGCTATGTAATAAGAATTGAGTACAAAGGAATTCGTAAGCTAATACAAATTTTTTTGTATTATTTTAACAATTTGAAGTTTTGTTCATTGTACGTAGGTTCGTCCTACCTTGGACAATCGATTTTTAACCGCGAAGCAGAATAGGGATATATATTCATACGTACCTTAAAAATATATTTCATACCTACGCTGCTATCAGAACGAAAAAAAGTGACGTAATTTATTTTTATTATTTATTTAACAACAACATATTATACATCACAATGATCAATAAGTACAGCTGTGGTATCTGCTTAGGCCCTTGATTTGTTCAAAGAAGTTAAAATGAAATTAAACCGTTTTATTCGGCGAATTTAGCCATGCGAACCAGAACGAAATAGGTTCACTTCCACTTCTTGGTTGCAAATTGAACAGAACTGCTCCGTCAAATATCCAACAATAAGATCCCATATGGAGAATCTACCCCTAACAGATCCTATTAGACGAGCCTGAAGGAGATGTCTCACAAATCTAAATGGATACGCACATCCAAGGTACTTTTGTCCCATTGGACCTCATCAAAGATGAGGTAGCACCTAAAGCGAAGAAGTCTGCGCAAGTCCGTTCACGTCTGCATCTATAAGATTGGCCTTGAATTCAGCTAAACCGACTTGTTGGTTGGACTGCAAGCTTACCAAGTGCAGTACAGGCCAAAAGCCCTCCGTCCCAAAATTCTCTTCGAGAAAAGAGTTTTGGGCCAAGATTCCGACTTGGAGATTCGAAGGACCTGTCACCGCCCTTTTGCTACATACCCAGGCGAAGGTACCTGAGCTCTCTAATAACTTACCTAGGTAATTGTATTCCCTAACCATCTATAGCTGCGTTTTAACTAAAGTAAAATTTGAAATCAAAGGATTTTTTCCCTTATGGAAGAGTATGAGCTTTGGCTTAGAAGTATGGACCTCCAGATGTTTGATTTTACAATATTCAGCAAGAGCATTAATTTTCCTCTGGAGATCAACACCAGACTCAGCAAGCACTACGATGTCATCAACATAGTTCATGCATATTTCAAATAAAAAATACCGGGCGCAGAAGCTCACACTGAAGAACCCCGCAATTCACGTTGACTGAGTCACGCACTCTGGCGTGAAAATGGACACACTTACTGCTTCACATAGACTATTCTCCATTCTAATCAATTTTCTACTGATACCCAAACTAAATAATTTACTCCACAGTAAATCGTGATTTACTAAAGGCAAAGTCCTTTTAAAATCTACAAAGCAAGCAAAAACTTGACGCCCAGGGATAGAGAGTTGTATGTGTATTATAGAAAACTTATATTTGTAGCACTCCTGGAGTATTTTGACATGTTGCATTTTTCATATTCATCTAACTAAGGCTGATTGTTTAATAAAATAAGGCAATAAGAAAGAAAAAGACATACAATAATTATCTCATGAAAAATACAGAAAAATTTGTTTGAAAGTAAAATTAATATCAATGCGTTAAAATATTACATTATAATTGCTCACTTTGATGTCTTCGTATATAAACTGAAATTGTTTATCTATAAACCTTAGTTTTCAATACGTTTTTGGTAACAGTTTTGGAAACGGTAATAGTTTGTTATCGGTTTTCAATGCCGTGAAGCTAAAAGTAATTTTACGTCGATGGATGTTACATCAATGGAAGACAATATAAAACATCTTCTTAAAGTTCTTAAATAGAAGGAATCTGTAGCAAACTACTTTTTTATGTTACATTATTTTTTATATTTTCAATTAATGGTTCATTTTAGTAATCAGAAAGATTTATTTCTTATGAAAGAAAAATAAATTATTGAAACTTATAAATTCAGTATTAATATTCTCATTGGTGCAGTCAGTAAATTATATGTAATGGATCGAGAAATGTCTGTTATTGAAAGGGAAATAACAATTTAAATCATATGTGTAAATTCAAGTTCGAGTGAGAGAGAGAGAGAGAGAGAGAAGATAAAAAATCAGATAAGAGACAGCTATTTTACTATCTTAATATTGCGTTGCAAGATTGATATAATAAAGTTGGAAATAAAATGAGGCACACATAACTCATTCGATATTTGTGAAATACGCGATTGTAAAATAGCCGAATGATCCGTTAAACAGTTCGAAAAATAAAAAAAAAGGAATTGGGCACTGACTACTACTACGAAATTTTTCGTAAAAATTAATCGGTTAAGTATAAAGCTAGGGCTGCTATTAGGAAATTTTACTCAACGTTAGCGTTGAATGAGCTAGAAAAAGGGTTAGTCTTACGAAAAATTGCATATTGTAAACAATTTACCTTCTCTTCCAGATTGGACGTTGATTTAAATCATTATGAAGTTTATTTGAACCCTTTAACGGCCAAACCTAGATACCGTTGAATACAAATTTTTAATAAATCAAGGATAATGTATCAACATTATTTTAAAATTAAATTCCATATAGATAGATAGAAAAATATAGATGCATATAGATAGATACATATAGATCGATTGCATATAGAGTTTTTCCCTGATAATTTACCTCTTGCCCTTACATAACGCTTTTTCCATAGTGTGCGTATGTAACTTTAACGTTAGCGTAACGATCAAGGTACCCCACCCCCCTTCCCTAAAAGGGTCGCGTATTTGTTGAACAACTCCTTCGTATAAAAAATGACGAACAAATAACATCCAATATATTGCATAAATTAAATAGTTCAATAAAAAATTGTAAACGAAAATGTGATATTAATTTAAAACAGAAATTAAATATCAAAAATATTCGAAGTAGATGTGAATGTTGGGATAAGATGATTCTTATTATTCTTTTAAATCTTTTTTTTTACTTATTCCCTTCTTTTGTTTGGGTTAATTTACTTGGCCTGTTAAACAACCTTCAGATATTCTAAAATTACTTGTATGTAATATTGAAGATGCTAAAATAATGTTTGTTATTTTTGCTCATTTTCAAACACTTTAACTCTGAATAACTTTTCTTTTTTGAATCCTGGTAGGTCATGTAGTTCTGAAGATTCAATTAAAATTTTAAATTCAAAGTAAAAGAGGATATTATATTTCAATCGAGTCAACAGAAGTACATGTCACAAAAAAGATACTTTATACAACCAAGTTCAAAAAAATTATAAAACAAATTCCCACTGTCAATATTCATACTTTTTTTTACATGATTAATATGTTCATCATATTGATGTACCTAAAAAATAAATAATTAAGACAAAAATAAAGCTTTATCAATATTGCATGCAAAAAAATTAGAATAAAATGAGAAAAGATTGGCATTTCATACAAATATTATTGCTAGATTTACGTAGTTTATGTTTATTATACAGTACCCTCCCACTTATCGCAAAACTTTGGGTCTGGTATTCGCTTTAGGTGAATGTGAATTCCCCCACCATATCACAAATCTTTCTGCCCTTCTGCTTTATTTTTATATCTGACTGGACAAGAAAATCCAATATATTCAAAAAAGTTAATGTTAATATTTCACAGTTGAGTAAACAAGAAGCAGAAAACATTTAAAGGTTTATATGCTTAGTTCACATACCAATCCTAAAAAGCTTTCTGGTTTGTTGAAAGTTCTATTCATAAAACAAAAAAATAAAAATTTGAGAACTCTGGATAGGCACGTAAGTGTTTCCATATAAAACAATTTGTATTTGTCTAGAATTGATAGCCATTTATA
>CAKNXH010064056.1:121401-152705 GCA_932178445.1 Andricus quercusramuli | reverse complement strand
ATATATATATTCAACAGCGCATTTCATATTGCTGACACGACAAGAAATAAATAGATGTGTATTGTGACGGGATAATTGGTTACCCCGCTCAAAACACTTACATTTCTATTATTTTAACATTAAAATTCAGTGGGCAAATGAGTTCAGAACAATGAGTCCACTGAATAGGCCGTCTGCGAACGGCCAGAATATTGGTCAAAAGTATCTAAGTTTCCATGACTAATGCTTACTTCAAAACTTCTATTATTATTTGCTACTTTTCTTGTTCAACCAAAAAAATGTACTGCTCTAGATAAACCACTCACAAAAACAAACTGTCAGAATCTGCGGGGTGGTCATGAGTTGAAAACAGCCTGGTGACGTCAGCGAGTGGTAGACGACGGAAAGCCCGTGCTATTTCAATTTTGAAAGTCTTATAGTTGTGCAGGTCCAGAAATAATTAGAATCCAATTGACAATAATTTGAGTTTATTTGAGCAATTTAGGAAATACCGACGTGAGACTTTTCATGCTACCGGTACGAGCTCTCTCACGTATCTGAATGCCCCTTCCTCTCTTCATATTAAGAGAGAGGTCATTAGCGCGTACTTATTTGATTTTAGGCGCTTAACACTATGCGCCAACATTCCGCCCACTTTGAGCCGTTGTAGGGAGAAAATAAGTTTACAAATCTGGTTCATAATTGAAATTCTCGCAATAATAATAAAGTTGGTTAAATTCATTAATAATTTTGACCTCATTATGCCAAATTTTCTTCCAAATTTTCTCGCCTAAATGCATAATATCATTCGCAGAAAAGTATACATCCATTATTGAAATACTAAGACAATTTAGATCGCCGCCCACAATGACTAAACTTAGTTTAAATCTGTGGAAGCCAAATTTTCTCTTAATTAACTGGCAGTACACAAAGTTGCGTTATGGGGCGATCGTAAATTCCATAAGCAGTTTTCAAAGTTACACTACGGACCCTTTTATCCCTACCGGCGTGACAGCTAATGATCCTCCCTAAGTGCCAAGCAGTCGGAGCTGTTTTTGCCTTTTGAATAAGCACCAAATCTCCGACTTTTATGTTTTCGCTTGGATTCATCCACTTATAATGATTTTGAAGTTCCAGTAGATATTCCATAGACCACCTTTTCCAGAATTCTTCTGTAATTCTCTCTACTAATTGCCATATTTTTAAGTAACTTTTCTTCAGATCCAAAGTTGAAGGTTCTGCCAACGCTAAAAGAGGGGTTCTTATTAAAAAATGGCTGGGACTCAAGTAGGACCAGTCTTCGGAATTATCATTCTTAGCAAAAATTGGTCTTGAATTTAAGCAAGCCTCGATCCTGCATAAGACTGTACTGAGCTCTTCAAAGGTGAGAGTGTAATTTTTCAGTTCGTGGCGTAAGTGGCGTTTGGCACTCTTGACTCCTGCCTCCCAAAGCCCACCAAAGTGTGGAGCACCAGGAGGAATAAAGTGACAGTTGATACTATGTTCAGTTAACTCATACCCGATTTCTTTGTCAGTGGAAAGCATTTTGAAATGACGCTTTAATTCATTATCAGCCCCGACAAAGTTAGTTCCATTGTCACTGTAGACATCTGAAGGAAGACCTCTTCTAGACACGAATCGTCGCAATGCCAAAAGAAACATAGGAGTGGTAACATCCGATACTAATTCCAGGTGAATAGCTCGAGTTGTTAAGCATATAAATAGAGCTATGTACGCCTTTCGAGATTTGTATCCATTCCCCATTCCCATGCGAACTAAAATCGGTCCAGCGTAATCTAAGCCTGTATGCAGAAACGGCCTTGATTTTGAGACTCTCGCGGCCGGTAATTGACCCATAAGTTGGGATGCTAATTGAGCCCTTTGACGAACACAGCTCACACAACGGTTTATCAATCGTCGAACCATATTCCTTGCTCCTAAAATCCAAAAATTTTGCCTGATCACGAAGAGAGTCAACTGAAGACCTCCAACGCAATGTTCGGAAAAAGCTTGCTCAGCAATAAGCTCAGTGACTCGAACGTTCGGTAGGATTATGGAATGTTTAGCGTCCCATCGAATTGGAGCGTTTTCTAATCTGCCTCCCACTCGTATCAATTCTTTCTCATCCAAAAACGGCCTTCGATTTTTTAAAGGGCTTGAAGGACTAACTTGGCCTTTCATTTTTAACATTCTAATTTCATTATCAAAGTATTGACCTTGCAAGTACTTTAGCCACAAGAGCCTAGCTCTTTGTAACATAGCTGTATTTAAACCTCTAGTCTTCTTTAGATCCTTTTTCAAGTAATCCATGAAGCAAAGCAGGTAGGCAGTAAACTTTACAAGTTTAGGCCATGTAGATGCCGCATTTGACATACGCGTAAGAAGACTGTCGACAGGTTCAACGATAACCTTGTGAACTATCGTTCGAGTCTCAAGATCTGACTTTGAAAGGGGAGGAGCAGCGTGTGGTGGCCAAGAGACTGATGGTTTCTTAAGCTACGTGGGTCCTCTCCACCAAAGATCATTATCGATCAATTGAGAGGGAGTGCATTCTCTAGAGCCCAAGTCAGCCGGGTTACATGTTGTCGAGACATATCACCAATGAGCGTTTGGCAATAGTGTGCGAATCTCGGCGACTCTATTCGCGACAAATGTGGGCCATGTAGAAGGGTGCTCGCTCAACCAAGCAAGGACGATAGAGGCATTCGTCCAACAATAGACTGGAACCGAAGACAAATTCATATCTTCCTTAATTTTAGAGACTAACTTTGAGGCAAGAACGGCTCCGCATAATTCCAAACGCGGTATGCACACTGTTACGACCGGATCGACCTTAGTTTTAGAAGCGATTAAAGAAATTTCCGCAGTTTGATTTTCATTAATAACTCGCAGGTATACTACCGCGGCGTAGGCTCCCTTTGATGCATCAGAGAATGCGTGCAACTCGCAATTCGCATCAATCAATGTAGATCCTATCCATATCGGAATTTTAAAACTTTTTAAGTTCATAAGTTCTAAACAGTGCTTATACCAGCGATCCCAACCGAAAGGATCGTATAAACGCGCTATTAATGATAGGACAACTCTTCTCGTAGGATTTGGATGAAACTCTATTGACATTTGAAATCTGAAAGAATCAGTTTCTGCATTCCAGAGTAAGCCCAAAACAGCGCGGTTTTCATTGTCACCGGCAATGGTTATATCCTTTTGTTCGTTTAATTTCTGGTTATCCGGGATCAACTCTGGGTGGTTGGAAGACCATTCACTCAGAGGGAAGCCGCCACCCTTTAATAAATTTGTTTGATCCGATTGAAGTCGAAGAGCGGTATTAATATCATTCGCTCCAAATAAGCCATCATCTACATAAAAGTCACGAAGCGATATTTCTTTTGCTTCTGGATATTTAGAGCGATCATCCTCTGCTAATTGTTTAAGCACCCGATTCGCCAAATAGGGAGCCGATGCAGTACCGTATGTGACGGTCAAACGTTGAAAATGACGTAGAGGTTCTAAAGAGTCATATCTAAAAATGATTCTTTTAAAGTCAACATCACGAGGGTCCACTAAAATTTGTCGAAACATTTGAACTATATCGGTAATTACTACATATGGATATAATTTCCAGCGCAAAATAATACCGATCAGGTCAGCTTGTAATTTAGGCCCTACTAGGAGTTGCTCGTTTAAGGAGCTACCAGTTGGGGTGCGAATCGACGCAGTGAAAACTACTCGTACGCGCGTTGTGGAACTACCTTCTCGAATTACTGGGTGACGAGGTAAATAAACAGCAGATGAGGCTTCCGATTTATTTTTTAAATCGCAAGGAATTTCTCTCATGTGATTTAAGTTCACGTATTCTTTCAGGAACTCCGAATAGCTGAGGTGTAATTGCTTATCTTTTAATGAACGACGCTCATTGCGAAGCCACATAGAAGTAGCAATATTTAAGGATCCACCTAATTGTTTGGGACCATTTGGTTTAAAAGGAAGTCGTACTGTATACCGACCTTCCTTATCTCTAGAATATGTTTCGCGGAAATAATCTTCGCATAATTGCTCCTCTTTGGTGAGAAGAGACCTTTCGGGAATTTCTTCCAATTACAAGAATTTTCTGAGATCTATTTGCAGTTCTGAAATATTGATACAATGTTGCACAATAGAGGTGCTGTGAGAGGAAACCGATTGTCCTGCTTGACCTGAAAGAATCCGACCAAAAATAGTGGATTGCGCTACGGGAGTGCCCAAAGGACCTTTCCTGATGTCAGGGAGCAAAATAGAACCATAATAATGGGCTCCTATAATAATTCCTATTTCTTGATTACTGAAAGGTTCAGGATCAGCCCAAGACAATCCCTCTAAGTGTTCCCAATCTATGGAGTATCCATTCTTAGGCATAAGATAATTGCTAACGCGAGTTTTGACTAACGCGGTTATAGGGATGACCATATTACTGTCTTTAATTGGAGTGATAAGTAAATCAACTTGTGATTTTGCTGTTCCTAATGAGATACCAAAAGGGCCACATAATTTAGTCATAGCGGGCTCCCTGTTCAAATTTAACATTTGTACAATCCGTTCACTCACTACAGTGGATTGAGATCCTTGATATAAAAGCGCTCGAATACGTAAGTTTCGACCATTAGCTGCTTGTACATTAATTTGAGATGTAGCTAAAATAACAGTTTTAATAACAGGTAAAATTGGAACAGTTGCATGGGAACCAGTACTATTATTAAAAACAATACTAGAAGAAGGGTTGATTGTAGGACTCGGAATCTGATTTGTTATCACATGTACTGAATTAATGGATGACTTGGCACTATTTTCTTCTGAATGAACAGTGTCAGAAACGTTGAAAGGAGATTGCTCGGAATGAAGTAGAGAATGGTGTTTTTTCTTACAATGGAAGCAAATACTTTTACTTCTACAGTTACGTGGCATATGTCCACTTCTTAAAAAATTAAAGCAACATTTGTTTTCGCGAGCAATTTCCCTTCGTCTTTCAATACTTTGCGACTTAAATTGACTGCACTGATACAAGTTATGATTCGCTTTACACAGATAACAGATAACAGATTGAGAAGTGCTATTATTTATCTGACTGGAGGATTGGTGTGATTTATTGTTAGAATTATTTGCTTTATTAACTTGTAATTCTCGAGTCGTTTGAAAGGATTCTAAAGTTCTTCTTCGCATAGAAAGAAAAGTGTCCAAATCAGAGTACTTAGGATAGTCGCTTGTATCTTCTAAATGTCTCTCCCATTCACATAACGAGTTTTTATTTAGTTTATTTACAGCTATGTAAACAATTAGATCATCCCAGTGTTTTACTGGTCTTTCCAAATTTTTTAATGCTTGTAATGCTTCATTTAATGTGTCACGTAGGACTTTTAATTCTTTAACAGACTCGTTATTGATGGCAGGGAGGGACATAAAAGAGTGCAGATACGAGGTAACAATAGCACGCTTATTTTCATATCTCCTTTTTAACATGTTCCAAGCACTATCATAGTTTGAATCAGGAATTGCAAAGTGACGAATCAGCTTGGATCGCCTTGAACGTTGTGCAATCTTCCGAAAATCTCACATGTCCCGTTCGCCCGTGTTTACATTTAAAAAAAAGGTACAAATTGTTGATTCTCAGATAACTTGCAGTGAGAAAGTTGTTCCGTAGGGATTAACGAATAAATCTGCGCAAGCATCATGTTATTTCGTTTTGTATATCACAAGATATCTTTGAGGTAAGTGTGTAAAATTTTCAATATTTTTCATACACAACCTATATGCAGTAACGGCAATTGTTTCCTCACAGCGCATCATTTCGTTTTACTAAGCTCGTGATATCTTGTGATATACAAAACGAATTAATATGCTGCTTGCGCAGATTAATTCGTTAATCCATACGGAACAACTTTCTCACTGGAAGTTCTCTGAGAATCAACGATTTGTACCTTTTTTTAATGTAAACACGGGCGAACGCGACATGCAGGATTTTCGGGAGATTGCACAACGTTCAGGGCGATCCAAGCGCAAGTCCCATTCTTCTATCCAGCCATTCAATTGCTTCGAATAAATCTCTGAAATTTTGCCATTCAATATAATTAACTGAAAATTTAGGCAATTCTATTGTCGGGAGTTTAGGTGATCTTTTTATTAATTGTGACACATTAAAACTATTACCTCTCGACAAAGTAGAATCTAGAACTGAGCTCGAGGTTCTTAAACCTGACAAAATATCACTAAATGTGTCAAAAGCTAGTGGGAATGTTTCTTCAGCTTTGAAAAATTCGTTATCTGCAAAATAATTTACCTTTTTCTTGTCAACCTTTTGTGTATCAGCTAATTCCGCTACCTGTAAGTTGTTTTCTTGTAGAAGCTTCCATACATCCAATAACATTAAATAGCGCCCTTCCGCAACAGCTAGTGTGACGTTTTCAGGAGGGATCTTCAGAAAGCTTGGTAGGATCCTCGACAAGCTTTCAATTTGAGCTCTTACTCCGGCAATTTTCTTCTCCATGTTGATTAAGATTCGAGGAAAGTCTACTAAATAGACTTTGAATGATTGTATATTTGTTTGCTTATTTTAATTGCGAAGCATAGCATGTGCGAGTGCGAGAGTCGAGACCAGGCAGCCGTGAGTTGGGCGAGTAGCGATAAGACCAGGTAAGTGAGTAGAGGTGGTACTATGTAAGATCAAGTGAGAGCGGTGCATCATCAAAAGAGAAAGCTTATCAGAACCATTCTGATATCTATCATATGGAGACTTGAGTGTGTGTGTGAGCGCTGTAATTAATGTAGTAAATTCACGTCTGTGAGCAGCAAGGTTCTGCGTGCGCAGGTTTCGACGTGACTACACACACAAGTAACTTTTACACACCCTTGTTAATTTTTGAATTTTATGTGAATTTATGCTCCAGCATCAATTATTGTTTTTGACTCACTAGAATGTCACTGCTCACATAATTTAAGAGTTTATTGGCTATGTTTCGATGTGCTAGCGATCACTTTCACTGTTCTAGGACACTTATTGCTCACTTTGAAGATAATCAGTCATTATGGCGTCGGTTTCCAACAGAAAATTCTACTTTTTCCATTTTCACTCTTATAAATCGTAACAACCGCATTTAATCCGGGACGAAGGACCAAATGTTATCTCAATTTTGAAAGGTTTATAGTTGCGCAGGTCTAGAAATAATAAGAATCCAATTGACAGTAATTTGAGTTTATTCCAGCAATTTAGGAAATACCAACGTGAGACTTTTCATGCTACCGTTACGAGCTCTCTCGCGTATCTGAATGCCCATTCCTCTCTTCATATGAAGGGAGAGGTGATTAGAGCGGACTTATTTGATTTTAGGCGCTTAACACTATGCGCCAACAGCCCGCGTGAAGCTCTCGTGAAGCCTGGAAGCCCCTCTCCCCCCTTCCTCTCTCCCTCTGACGAATTTTGATAGAGGTGAGCAGTTGCCACCTAACTCGGAAGATTCTTTCTGCCCTGAATTGACATTTGCCAAATCCAATTACCAGGCTATGCAGATAGCCTGGCAATCCTGGTAACAGGAAAAATTAAGGGCACCTTAGTGGAACTCATGCAGTCAGCTCTAAACATAGTACATCAATAGTGCAGAGACCGTTGTAATATTTCACACTAAATTAACCTGGAAACTTAATGTTGACGCAATGGTGAAAACCCCACGATGGCTTTTTGGGCCTGTAGTAGCGCAATAGGGTTAACCTGATGCTGAACACCCAGGATTACTCACTGGTTATATAAAATGATAATCAGACCCATAATAGCATATGCGTAAACGAAATGGTTGCCAAGAACTGAACCAATCAGTACTACTGAACAAACTGATGCCTATTCATCAGAGAAATTATCGCATGCAACCTAAAGTGTGTGGCGCGTTAACGGCAGAAGCGAACTTATTAATTGAGCAGGATTTGATTGAGCCCTCAAATAGCGAGTGGTGCAGCTCGGTGGTAATGGCCCTTAACGTGGACGGAAATTACCGTCTGTATATTGACCTTCGAAGGGCTAGCGAGGTGTCGAAGAAAGATGGGTTAGTAGACTATGATAAGGTCCGCCCCATGTAGGGGTGGACGTAGCCCCATCATAGGGGCTTCGTCCTAGTATAGGAGATTCATCAAGGACAATGCTAGAATCTGCGAGCCACTTACTAGTCTAACTGAGGTAAATTATAAGTTCCTTTTGGGGAGAAAAGCAGAAGGTCTTGGCATACCCCGACTTCAATCTACCATTCTTCCTCCAAACGGACGCTAGTGACTATGCTTTGGGGGTGGTCATCACCCAAATTCAGGACAAACAAGAGTTAGTGATCGCATACGCTAGTCCAGTGATGTCCCAAGCTGAGCAGAACTACTGAACAACTAAGGAAGAGTACCTGGCCGTAGGCTTAGCCATCAGGAAGCTTCGGTATTATCTCGAAAGATACCAATTTTCCGTGCTAACTGATCGCAGCAGCCTCTGGTGGCTGCACAATCTCAAAAACCCGAAAGGTAGATTGGCACGCTGGGCGTTGAATCTCTTAGAATATAGCTTTGAAATTTTCCGTCGAAAGAGATCGATGTACTAAATGCCAGCTGCACCATTCTGTATGTTTAAGGATGGAGAAAGCGACCGTATTGCGGCCATGATGCCTGTCATCAAACAACAATTTTTTCTCATTTTGCTTATTAACATCTTTTGGTTTCATTCTAATATTCTGGTGTTTGATATCGTTGTAAGATACAATTAAATCTTTCAAAATATCTATCCGCTTATAATTACCCTGCAAGATAAAATTGCATCCACATTTTATTTTTCAAGATACGATTAAATCGTTCGCAAATTGATACTTTCAAATTACTGAATGTCGAGTACAAATTTATTGTATATCGCTTCATACGATTTCTAAAGTGCGAGTTGTAAAATTCTTTACCTCTATCAACATGTCAATTTTTTGGTACTCGTTCTTCATCAAGTACAGATTTCATGGCTTGCAGCTGCATCTTCACCTTCCTTGGATTCAACGGGAACAGCCCAAACAAATTTTGAAAATATGTCAATTACAGTTAAAATGTACTTGTCTCCTTTGTCTTCTCTCTCGTATGGCTGAATTTCAACAAGATCAGCTTGCCAGGTTTCATCAATAACGCGGATGTCAAAATGCCGACGAAGTGCCCCATCAACTTTATAACATTTTTTATGTGCATTTGTTGGAATTATGATTTTCTTTATACTTTTCAAAGTCATCTAAGCTTATAGAATTTTCTGCTGGGTCCTTTTTAAGCAAAAGTTCCAACAAGCCTCTAGTTGTTGAATAATTGCGTCTCCCACAATACTATGGTTCGGTTCAAAACTTATTGGTAATTCACCAATCATTAATCTATTGTTAGTTAATTTTCGTACACTAAATGTAACATCTAGATCCTTTTTTCTTTTTTCTAACATTTAAAGATAATTTTTCACAATAATATTCCATGAAGTGGTACCTATTTTTTCTTCAGAAACTTCTGACGTTTTTGAATCTGTATCTACAGCTGATTTAAATTAAGTTTCAGCATCATCTTGCGGCTGCGAATCTTCTTCAGATTTACTGTTCACTTCATTTTTGACTTCATTCTGGACTTCAACCTCAACTGGATCGATTCTTTTAACAGTTTCAAAACCATTGACTATTTTCTCAAGCGGTGTAATGATTGGCCTAAAGGTATCATGTAATGTCTGCTCAAGTGTTTCTTCACCCAACTTTAGTAATCTATGCTTTCGTCGAATCGCTTCTCTAGCTTTAGCAATTTTACGCACAATACTTTTTTTCTTATGAAAGCCCTCCTCACGTGTAGATATGTTAATGCCACAGTGTTCCAAGTGCCACGGTCTCTATGTAATCATTACATACATATATATTGCTTTTCCAGATTAACAAAATAGTCAAAAGCTTTTCTATATCTACCTTGATTTAGATTTCTGTCCTTATCAATTACAACAAATCCATGTTTATCATCATACCAGCAAGCTGAGCACATTTGTTTAAATTGCGAATAAGGCATGTCAGTATTAACATGATCATCATATACATGCTTCAAATTCATTTTATCTTGTTTAAACATTACAAGCAAATTAACATTATCACGTATAAGATGTTTAGGAATACGAGCATATGCCTGGCTCAGATAGAAACAGTCAACATCCTTGTGCCTTCCCATTGAAAAAATGCTTTTATATTATCTTGCTTTTCGCAAGCTACATTATCAAATACAAACACTGTATTTGAATTAGCTTCACGTGGTATTTCAACATCATCATGTTCATTGAAAGAATAGTACTCAACGTCATCCACTGAGTGAAGAACTTTTTCTAACAACTTATATTTTGGTTGATTTAAAGATTTAGAGTAAACGTAAACATTTTCAAATCTAAATCCATTTGGGTGTATTAATAGTGCCAACAAAGCATTTGTATTTCAACAGTTGGAAGGTCCACAAAATATTGCTCCTACTCTGTTTGGTAATAAATGTCCATGCCGTTTTTCTTTTTTACCAATTTGAACAACAGAATCGAATTTATCAATGGGTCGTTTCATAGGTTGTGTTTCAAACTCCATCTTGACTATGACTGAATGAAAAACTATGAATGTCAGGTTTATATAGGTTCACTCTTTAGTCTGAAAGTATCTCTCAAACAGATATGATCGTTCACGGAGACAAACCTAGAGTCTGTCGTAAGGGAACTTCGAAAGAGGCAAGATGTGGTAGAGAACTGCTGCATAACATCATCAACAGACTTCCAGTAGATTTACATCTTCCTGGATACCAGTATTGTTGACCAGGCACGAAATTAGCAAAACGACTTGCGCGAGCTGATCCTAGAATCAATCGTCTTGACGCTGCTTGTAAGGAGAACGATATCGCTTATTCGCAAAATAGAGACAACGTTGAGGCAAGAAACTTAGCTGACGCAATATTAGGTGAAAAAACTTGGAAACGTGTATTATCTAGAGAGTCAGATATAGGTGCGCGTGCAGCTTTAAAAAAAGCTGTTGGAAAAATAAGTGTAAAGAAACCTCGTATTTACTAGTTCCAAAGAAATTGGGTGGTCTTCTACCCTTTCTTATACCCATCTTTGCTGATCTAAGTGCTACTAGAGCACTAGCTGGTAGAGCTGTGGAAATAGCTAAAGCTATCAATGATTCAAATGCTGCAAAACGACAGCTCGAAGAAAGCAAAACGTCATAATGAAGCAATGGAAGCCATTGCTGTGGGGAAAGGTCTTTATTTGAAACCATATAAAGAAGGATTGGGATTTCATCTAAAACCATATACTCAAAGAGCAGGACTTAAGTGCAACTCAAAAAGCTCAAAGTGACGTTACATCACCCAGCACTAACCGATGCAGATTTACTTAAATTCGCAAAATCTTGGAAAATTACAAATTTTCGAGGTATTTTTATGCGAGATGGATTATCAGAGGGTGGGCCACGTAAACATGAATCCGAGTTACATATTGTATATTATACATAGAACCATAATTATGAATGTATAGACTATAGCTGGAGTCTAAGATCGGTCGATGACTATAGTAGAAAGTTTCTTATCTGGAGTTCAGGCTAGACTCCGCGATGCCAAGTCACAATACTTATACGTTACGCTCGTGTCGCTGTTCCACGCTTCTTTACATCCAACTATAGAAACTTGAGACTCGAATTTCAAGAACTGTTTACACCAAACGTGTTATTTACAAAATCAAAGATATGCTCCCATAGTATGACGTAGTTATAAAATGTTTAAACCATTTGTTTGTCAGAAACATTAAAGGCAATACTGCCAAGGGATTCGTTATTTAAATAAATATCAAAGATATGACGTCAGATGCGTGACACATTATACTTCTGGAATTTATTTATTGAAGACTGAGCAACGTCACACTTACGTTTGTTGCCCAATTCTATGAAAAATATATAACGTTACTAATTTGTGTGTCAGCAAATATCAAAGGGTGAACCGCTAAGGAATTTGTTATTGAAAAATCAAACTCCCTTCTTAGAAAAATAATTTTTTTTAAAAACAACATTCCATTGCAATTATCACATCCTCTGCAATTTGAAATCGGATATTACGTCATCATTAATTTATCAATTTAAATACCACCCATGTCAGTCTCGAACCTTCTAAATTTAACATGAACCACTTATTTTTAGCATGGAACAGAACCATGTCGGTAACATGTCGGTAACAGGAATCTTGGGTGAGAACTCCCCCTACCTATCTACTCCGTCCCGGTTCTACTCTACTCGTTTGGGTTTTTTTTTTTTTGTTTTTTTGTTTTTTTTAAGGAGTAAAAACGGAAAATGCTCATGTACCAACCCCGTTCGAACTTCGGGGACCGCGAGCCCAATATATACATTTCACGCATATATACTTAATATACATACACGTGAGATGCACACATAGGCGCGCAGCCCACAAGGAACGAAGGTGAGTGTGAGACTTACCGAAACGGCACCTACCCACTAAACCTTAACTCCGTTTCCCGCCAACCCATGTCCTCGGAACCGCTTTCGCATTACTTCGAGGACATAGGGGTAAGGCCACTAAGCCGTGCTTCGGTTTCCGATGTCTAGCCAGCTTGAAATTTCGACTCTCCGCACCCAACCAAGATGCACGCATCGTCCTCAGTGGTGTGGTGGTACCACAACCCGGGCTCGCCGGCCTTCGGCATCTTGGGTGGGTGCGATTCTTTAACTTGGTCGTCCTTGAGGTTTCCTCGATGAGGCTCCCTCTCGAAACGACCAACACCTCATGGTCCGCGGCAGATAATCGGTCCGGGGTTTCCCCTCTTTAGCGGCGCAGAGGTAGCACTACGACGTACTTTCGCACGCCGCAGCCCTATGGCCCTCTTTGCCGCACCTCCAGCAGGCCTGAGTCCGGTCTGGACCCCTGCATCCCGCCGCCACATGACCAAAGCCCAGGCAGCGGAAACACCTTACAATATATAGAATTCCTGAAAAAACGACAAGAATTCAACGATTAAATTTGGACAAACACCACAAAATGCTCCTATTGCAATTCCTAAAAAAACAAATAAAAAAAAAATTTGTTTCTTTGGACAAAAATAAAAAAGAGGAAAGAAAAATGAGAAGGCAACCAACCACATCCCCTTCCTTCTCTTTTTTATTTCTTTCGTGTTTTTTATTTTTATTATTATCAAATCACAATAAAAAAGCATGCAAATTACATTACCAACGTTTCGGTGCTCACACAGCACCCTTATCAAGGCAAGGAAAAGAATACAGGTGACAGGTGGGAGCGGCGACTAAGCGACGACGTTATCCCTTCGGTACCTGAGATCTGAATGTGGGTCAATAGGACAATCCGTCACAACAATCAAGAAATAAGAGAAAGTCAAGACTCATGAAAACTAAATGTAATTAATCAAATTTGAGTAACTTTTGTTTAATCTATCTAAATCAGTTTTTAAATTTATAGATGACCTATTTTGTTTTTTAATATAAAGCATTTCCATGAATTCTCTCTTTCTCTCATTACTTTCACTATGTAAAATTTCAACATTATCCCAGTCAAATTCATGGTCAACATCAAGAAACCCTCTTGTATGTCTAGCGAGAACACTCTTATAACAACGTCCTAAGCGGACATCACTTTTGTGCTCCTCCACCCTGGTATTAAGAAGTCTTCCAGTTTGTCCCACGTAAGTCATCTTACAGATCTTGCAAGTGATCTTGTAAACCACGCCACTCTTTTCAAATTTATCTAAAGGATCTTTACCAAAAGTTATTACTGAATCCATTTTAAATGGTATACGGAAAATAGTATGAATATTAAATTTTTTCAACATGATTTGAATGGTTTCAGAAATTTGACCAAAAAAAGGAAGAACAAATGTATTAAAAGAACTATATTCTCTCAATTCCTTCTGATTATCTGTAGCCGAGATGTTACTTTGTTTGTTTTTGATTTGTTGAATTCTAATTGTGATATGTTGCTCAACCAACTTTTCTGGGTAGTGATTCAGAAAAAGGATATTCCTAACAATATTTAAATTCTCTTTGTGAAATGAATTGTGGGACAAACCTAGAGCCCTGTCGACTAAGTTTTTGATCACTGCAATTTTGTTTTGAAAAGGATGAGCCGAAAAAAAATTTTAAATTCTACCTGAATATGTACTTTTTCTGTACCAATTGGTAATAATATTACCATCCTGAGCTTTAATTACCTCTACGTCCAAAAAACTGATTGTACCATTTTTCTCTATTTCGTGGGTAAACTGAAGTTTTGGATGAAAACCATTAAAAACATCAAAAACCACCTGTAACTTTGCTAGTGGAACACAAAACAAGGTGTCATCAACATACCGATAGTAAAAGGGCAAAACAAAATCCAGCTTCTTGAAAGCAAAGGCTTCCAAATCCTCCATAACAATTTCTGCCAAAATCGGAGAAATTACTGAACCTATGGGAGTACCAAACTTTTGCCTATAAAAAGATCCATTAAATTTAAAAAAAGTTGAATTCATAATGAAAACTATCCCTTCAATAAAATCCTTTTGACTTAACCGAGTACGTGTCTCTATATTGTCCCACCTATTCAAAATTGCCCGTTTAACCAATTCAAGGGGTATATTTGGAAACATTGCGACAACATCCAAAGAAATCATCACATGGTCATCAGGGACAGTTTTTTGAATAATATTTTTTTGGAATTCCCAGCTATTTTTAATATTGTATTTAGAAGTTGTAATTGAGACTCTAAGTATCAAATTAAAGTTTTGTTCCAAGAATTTCGTTGGAGTGTTAATAGTTGAAACGACAATTCTCAAAGGATAGCCCTCCTTATGAATCTTTCTCAAGCCATAACATCTTGCAAGAACTGTGTCCTCAGTATTGATATCAGTCCATCTTATATCCTTTCCCAAAAGTCCTTTCTTTCTCCAATTGTCCAGCATTTTGAAAGTGTCTTTTCTCAACTGTTTTAACGGATTCTCACTCAATAATTCAAAGTTATCACCATTAGAAAGTAAATCCTCCATATCCCTAATATAATCTGATTTCCTCATACAAACCGTAATATTACCCTTATCAGCATTCATGCAAATTATATCAGGGTTGTTCCTGAGGAAATCTTTTGCTACCCTGAAACCTTCAGAAATTTTACGATCAATACTACTAATGTGCAAACAATTCTTATCAACAAAACTCTTCAACAAATGTAAAACCTTATTTCTGAAATCCTGCTGATCCAATATTGGAACTTTGTGTATACTTGATTCAACATCTTTGACTATTTCCATCATTTGTTTCGATTTACTTTTTATCACTTGGTTACTAAAACCTTTACCTAATCTGAGAATATCTGTAACTGAATCAGGAATTTGAATATTTGCTAAACTCACAAACCAAGGATCACTATCTTTTTCTTTAAAAATTTTGTGTAAATTCAAATGTTGCTCTTGAATATTAGTTTGTTGATCAATCAAAATAGAAAGTTTGTTCTCATGCTTTTTATCATTGTTTAAAAATCTTTGATTAAGAAAAATCTGATGTTTTAGAAGATGAATGATTTTACATTGTGGTAAACATAATTCTAATTCACTTTTAATTTTGGAGATTTTTACTTTTAAAAAATTAACATGATTTGAAACATCCTTGATCAGTAAATTCAGCATTGAGAATTTGAATTTCTTTAAATTATGTTCGAATTGTCTATTGCAAGAATTACTGTGAAAAACAAAATCTCTAAATTTGTTATCCAAGAAAAATATTTTTTTAGGTAAAACATCATTTCTTCGACATTCAATCAAAAACCCTTTTTGAAGGATACTGTCTCTTAATCTTTGGTTGATATCACACCATAACTTAACCCTTCTGAAGGCTTCAGGGCCATATGCAACTTTGATCTGATTAAAAAACATAATATTTGAAAAAGATAAAATAAAATAAAATAATAATATTTAAAAAAAGAAAAAAAGGTTTAGAAATGACCTCCAATCCAAGTCAGTTAAATTGAAATTCAAGAATTTTAAATCAGAATAAAATCAAATTCAAAATCCCATTTAACGTCCAACAATCAATTCAATATATAGAATTCCTGAAAAAACGACAAGAATTCAACGATTAAATTTGGACAAACACCACAAAATGCTCCTATTGCAATTCCTAAAAAAACAAATAAAAAAAAATTTGTTTCTTTGGACAAAAATAAAAAAGAGGAAAGAAAAATGAGAAGGCAACCAACCACATCCCCTTCCCTTTACAGTCGTCGTCTTCGTCCGCACACGACAGGATACCCTGCCCACTTTGAGGTGTCCCGTGCGGAGGAGTCTTTTCGCCAGTTCCTCTTTCATTTCGACGAAGGCCCTCAGGTTATCTCTGAAGACCGTCTTTGTCATGGACACCTTTAACTCGCCAGCTGTTGCTTTCCCGGTTTTCGGACCGCATCCTCCACATCTTCTGCATCTGTGATCAAGTTAAGGTCCAGGACCTCGACTTCGATGCGGGGAACAAGCTCGCGCACGTTCCCCCTCCTTCCTACGGCATCCTTAATGGCCGCGGACAACTTTGATCTGCCGTCCGCAGCCGGCCCTAGCTCCACAAGAACCTCTCCCCTTCGGGTCTGTCGGACACCCCTGATATTTACACCAAGGGCGTCCGGCTTCACCTTTTGTTTGAGGCTCCTGAGGACCTCCACGTAGCTCGAAACCTCGGCTGGTCTTATCAGGACCGCCTCGGGTCGGGCTCTCTTCTGCTTCTCCTTCTTTGTGGGTGCGGGTGTAGAGGCGATTTCCTGCACATCCTCGCCCTTAAGGGTCGAGGACGCCACAATTGTATTGCGGGTTCTCGGCTTCTTCTTCTTTTGTTTTGAGGGGCCTAGTCTCAACAGGACTCAGAGTGGGCTCCCTCTCTCGCTTCCGCTGGTAGGAAGTGAGAGTTTCCACGGCTTCTTCATTTTGAGTCCCGCTCTGGCTCATGTCGTTCCTCGCCATCGCCTGTTTCAGGTACTTCTTTCCTACCTCTTTTCCGACGTTCCTTACCGCGTCTTCATAATATGAGTCGATGAGCATGATGGAGACTCGCAAATCCCCCGTCACATTCAGCGCCTTCTCCAGTCCATCCCTGATGGGAAGGAACGTGTTGCGTTTGGAGTTGCAGAATGTCTGCATCTCCTCCAGCACACCTTCGAGGACAGCAATGAGTCGTCGACCCTCCAATATATTCTCTTCCGCATCCATTTTGTCACGTCTGGCGTCAGTCTTTTGACTCATGTCAAACTCCTCCACAACGTCTAATTCTCCTCCCATCTCCTCGCACACACTTCTATTCAAATATTGTTCAGTCGCCATCTTATTCCCACGAGTAGCTAGGGAAATAAAGGTCCACCCGCGCAGAGCCCCGCATGCAAGGGTAAGGTCTGTGTACTCTAGAAGGCGACCTGGTATCCTAGAGATACCGTTAGCGACACCACTCCCCTGGTGCCATGCAGTCTTCGGCACGGTGGATTAACGCCTTGACTTGGATTCAGCAGACACGTATTCAGCAGAAACCCTCGGTACAGGGCCGCAACAGGAAGTGGTCATGGTTTTTTCTCGATGTGTCCTTCACCCAGTCTGTTTGGTCTGCGGGGCCTATTTTATTTCAGCCCTACCCTCTGTTTCCAGCGAGCATTCCCCTATCCGCCACCCGGGGACGCGCCACGTATGGGTTGCAGACTCCCACTGTGGACTCGTTTGGGGTGGTTGAATGGATGAAGAACGAGCTTACGGCCCTTGATATCGCCACAACTAAGATCATGCATATGCATAACAGCTTGCATATAAATTCGTCGGTTTCGCGATTATACGTCGCACGCCGTCAAGGCGGAAACGGACCGAAATGGAGACCGTTGGCCTGAATTTTTACATCAGGAGTGGGGAAAGTGCATGACTCCATCCAGATGTTTCACTTCTAAAGGCCGATGTAAAGAAAGTAGAGGTTGAAAAATTCCGCCAACAGCTACTCGATAAGAAAATGCGCCTAAACTTTCACGAAAATGTAGAAAAACCATCCTTGTCAAAGGAGCAAACGTTTGCTTCCCTCAGATCATCAGGGCTTAATTCAGGTACAGAGGGTTTCATTTTCACGTGCCCGGACGGTGTCATTTCCACCTTAGCATACCGTGACCGCATTTTATGTCAAAATGTTCCCAGCGATGGGTGCAGAGCGTTTCATGCACACGGTAATTAATTAGAACACATACTATCCGCGTGTCCTACCCTCGCGGGAACGACGTATCTCTACAGACATAATGCGGCCCTGAAAGTGCTTTATTACCATCTTCGTAATAGGCACTCATATATTAATACATATTGTTGTCTATACTACACTTCAATTAAAATATTAGTAAATGCAAATTGTACCTTTTGAAATGAATTTTAGGACCATTAAGCATATATTTTTAAAATAGTTAATATATATTTCCTTTTGGGCTGTAAACTATGCCTTGGTCATGTGTGGATATGCTTGAAAGACATTTTTTGTGCGTTATTTTATTATGGTTTCTGATAATAAAATAAATTTTTTTATCATGGATCATGTTATGGAAAACTAAAAAGAAGACTCGTGCCTATTATACTTTACAATACAGTCAATACTTTTGATCATTTATCTTTTGGGTACGAAAGTTCCTTGTATGCAGAGATAGACAGGGTGTCCCAGTACTCAAAATTTTTTTTTTGTATTTTTGAATTCTAAGCAAAAAATTGCGTCGAAAATAATTATAAAAATTTTCTGCTACAGTTAATAATTACCGAGTAATTAACAATTCAAGATTAATCAATCAGAAGCACGCGTTAGAAGGTCGACAGTCCATGTGCCATCGACAAAAGTGTGTGCATAAACAAGTTCAGTTCGTATAATTTCTAGTCCGTTCGCTTTTTCAGTAGGTTGTGACTCTGGTGTAACTTCACACGTCAACGAGATACAAAAATTGAAAAAAATCTTTTCCACAATCAACCAAATGCGACAACATTCTTATGGATTCTGTAAATTCCCTTGAATTTTGTAAAATTTTCGAGAACTCGGTGGAGTTCTCCTGAATTCTAAAGAATTCTCTTGAATTCAGCAGAATTCTCTAACGTTCGGCAGAATTCTCTTTAGATCAACAGCATTCTCTTGAATAATGTATAATTCATCCTGAATTTAGTAGAACTCTCTTAAAATATGTAAAATTCTCTAAAATTTGGTTTAATTCTCTTAAATTCAGTAGAGTTCTCCTAGATTTGGCAGAATTCTCTTGAATTCAGTCAAATTACCCTGTTGTCTTTCGAATTTAGCAGAATATTCTTGAAAAGAGGATTCTGCGGAACTTAAAAGATGCTGCTGATTTCAAGAGAATTTCGTTAATTTAAGAAAATTCTACTGAATTCAAGAGAATTTCACTGATTTCAAGACAATATTGCTGATTTCAAGAAAATTCTGTCAAACCTAAGAGAATTCTACGAAATTAAAGAGGATTTGACATAATTAAAGAGAATTCTACTGAATCCAAAAGAATGATACAGAACTCAAGGTAATTTCACTGAATTCAAAAGAATTCTGCTGAAATCAAGAGAATTCTACAGAGCTAGAGAGGATTTCGCTGATTTTAAGAAAATTTTGCTGAATTCAAGAGAATTCTTCAGAATTCAGGAGAATTCCAATGAGTTCTCGATAATTCTACGAAATTCAAGGGAATTTACAGAATTCATGAAAATGTTGTCGAATTTGGTTGATTGTGGAAAAGATTTGTTTCAATTTTTGTATCTCGTTAACGTGTGAAATTACACCAGAGAGTCACACCCTACTGGAAAAGCGAACGGAGGAGAAATTATACGAACTAAACTTGTTTATGCATATACTCTTGTCGATGACAAATTGACTATCGACCTTCTAACGCGTGCTTCTGATTGGTTAATCTTTAATTGTTAATTACTCAGTAATTATTAACATTACCACAATTTTTTTTTTCCGAAGCCATTTTTTGTTAGAATTCAAAAATACAAAAATGTTTTTTGAGTACTGGGACACCCTGTATATTCATATATTAATTAATTAATTAATTAATTAAAAAACGGAATAGTGTCTTAAGGTGCATTTGATCAACATGAAGCAAATAAAATCTGTAAATTAAGTTTACTTTAGGCATGTCGCCTTTATTTACAATTATTATCCACTGCATGAATACTAGGAATACAAAATGCATTGCTGTCCTTACTAAAATCATGATTAATGCAATTTAAAATGAAGTATGATAGATTGTTGGTTTTTGAATTTATACTCGGAAAGGGGAAAGATCCTTTTTTTAGTTACATGCTGTTTTTAAGTTATGGTGAAATGAATTATACCAAATAGTCGACCGAAAATCTGCTTAGTAGAGGTTACGTAGAACTTCCTAAAGTAAACAAATACCAAGACAGCGCAAAAGGTAAGTGCAATGCTTTTTTTAAATTTCTTATTATAAACAAATAAATGCAAATATCAGAGCAATCAAAATCTGGTTGAATTTTCAGATTTAAGACATCATTTAATAATTTTTCCTTAGTGAAACAGCACTACACTATATTCATTTCACATCTGTTACTCTTTGAAGATTTTTATGTTCTGCATAACCTCTGTCAAACATCTTCTTCGATTTTTTAATTTAATTGATTTTATCATAACTTCAAAATAGCACGTATCCACAAAAAGAATTTCTACTCTCTTCGAAAATAAATCCAACAACCGATGTAATATCACATTTTATAAAAAAAAAAAACACTAAAGTTGATTTTCATTAGAACAGCAATGTGTTTAGCATACCTAGGATATGCGATAGCAGTTGATACAACAACAAATTGATGAATTAGTGAAGATTCGTTCTTTTTCTTGTTTGTGAGCTATCATGTGATAGCGATAAACCTCTGGATAAATATTCTAAATCAATAGAGACCTTCAGAAAACATTCAAAAATAGATGAATAATCAACAGGCGATTTCTCGACTGATCTAAAATCTATCCCCTCTCCTACACATCCCTTACTTATCCGTATCACATAATCGTAGTAGTTGTAGCAAGGCCAAAACAAAATTTATTACTTTTGCCCGGAAAGGGTTTTGGAATATACCCCGAGATGTCTAACGAGCGAAACAAGTTTCAAACAAAAATGCAACCCAGGTAGTAAGTTACTATGCACTGGCACTGTACTGCACCAGAGTGTTTATGTTACTGCCCCAGTAGACTGCAAAAATCCCTAATATTAACTATCCCAGATAACAAAATGCCGGCTCGATAGCACATTATGGACCGGCACGTATCCTGCTTTCTCGAATATGACATTACTTGTATGTTAAGACTGAAAACTTTCCCCTTACCCTATTTTAGGAACTCCAGTAATGCGATCTGTAGTTTTGCATAATCTCAGAGATTACTTCCAAGTATAATTTTTTTTTGACAGCGAAGATTATTAAATTAGGTATGGAGGAGTTACCTAAATAATTAAAAAAGACTCTGAATATAACCGGTCCTAGATGCAAGCCCTATGAGTCTTCTGATGTAGGCATAAAGGAAATGGAACTGTAGCCATCGAATTATACAAAATGCTTTCTACCTTTCAGGAAGACTTTTTGTAGTAGGATCACATTTAACGGCAGGTCAGTTGACTGGAGTTTCTCTAAAATAATGTGATGGGGAAGCTTCCCTATAAGATTTGTATTGAAATGGATTAAAATTATTTAAAATGTGGCAAAAACGACATTCGTTTGATTTTAAAGTGTTATGAATTTAGCCGTTAGAGGAATTGTCCGTAATTGCATTGAGTGCCCTACGAGTCAAAACGAATGGTTCCAGATGAAAATGTTGACAGTAATACTTAACGCAAGTAATTAAATTGACTTCAAAATTCGTCCTCACCTTCCAGCATTAACAGGATTAACTTGCCTTTAGTTTGTATCCTTTCTAACAGAATTGAAACGTATTCATTCATTGACAGAGATCATAGTAGGATTAAACAGTATTGAAGTGAGACGCTAATATTTGATGTTCACGTGGATTAAAACGTTAACGGAAGAAAACGACATTCATTTCGATTAAAAACATTGTGAATCTCGCCAAATTTGAAATAATTTGAGTCTATTTTATTGCATTACTTCTTACCGTGTTATCAAAGCATTTTGCTATATCGAGATATATAACATCTGCCTGATTGCCTGTATTAAAACAACATGTGACCTATCGTGCATGGGAAGAAGTCTGCTAGACAATGCACAAGATCTTTCGCGAAATTATTTGTAATAGAAATAGGTCTGTAGTTTTTTATGTGGGCTTTGTGGCCTGCTTTATAAACCGGGAAAACCCTAGACTCCTATTATATTTTCTCAGTGTATAAGAAAAAGTGAAGGTTAGTCAGAAAATCCTTGGGGGGGGGGGGGGCGAACCCCGGTTTCGCCACCATTGTGGATCCGCGCCTGCATTATTATATAAATGATTGCATGCGTCCTCAACACTTTTTTTAGGTATACATCACTCCCATCAATATTACCAATCTCTTTATATACAATCGTGCCCTACTGGCTTTTGAGTAGTTGTACTATGTTGTACTATGTCTAGGTTAGTTGATTGGAAATTTGCTTGAAGCTTATTCTTATTATTAACCTAAACAGAAATATCTAACGCTGAATGGTAAAGGCCTTCCGGAACCATCGGATAAGTTTGAATAATATCACAGCTGTCTAAGTTGATGAATACAAGGTCTAAGCAAAGACCATCTTTATTCTAGATTTGGTTAACTTGCTTGAAACCCAATTTTTTATTATTGAATTAAACAGGTTTGATTTACGATCATATAGTAGGCTTTTAGAAGCTAAGCTAAAAATTTTCGCATTGGAATCTCCCATTAATACGATCGGCGAATCATATGGACCTAAAAACTCTTCTAAAGTGTGAAGGAGGTATTCCAATTCGATATTTTTATATCGGGTGGCGCATATATGTTCACCATTATACAGGAAGCTTTATGTGTCAGTATTTTCAACGCGACAAAGCTTATTTCTACAAAATCGGCTCTTAATTGGTCTAAATTTATTTAATAAGCATTTAGTTTATTATTAAAAAAATAAATAAAACTCCACCTGAATAGATTTAATGCGATCATTTCTATATCACGTAAAGTTCTGATTATCAAACAGCTCATCCGACTTAATTACCCACATTTTCAACACGATATCTCATTTCATGTGGAGAAGAGTTGGGCGAAAATAATTTTCGAGAAATCTAATACTCTGATTTCGAGGGTTTTCTGGCACCTGATATTAAAGAAAAAATTAACAGTTAAAGTCCGGAAGTGGTGGCGCAGTCAATATTAAAAAGACCTTTTGAATGATCCATGATTATAAGAACGCGATATCTGAAGACATTTTCAATTTGTGAAAAATGGTTATTTGGAAATATGAGACGTTTTTTTATAAAATAATTTCTTGAATAATAATGTTTCACATATTTAGCAATATATCAATCTTCTTTTAGATTGCAAGAAGAAGGTGTGGACGATGATGATTGCGAAGAAGGAGAAGTAGGAGGAGAAATAGAAGAAGTTTATTGGGATTCTAAGAAATATGAAGAACCAAAGAGAAATACAACACTTGAGGAAGTAGAATTCAGAGTTTTAGAAAAAGACATAATTAAATCTTTGTATGTGGAGACTAAAAATGTTGGAAAGTATTTAGCTTCAGAGATAAGTTTACCATCTTTAAAAGAAACTGAAGACAATCTTGATATGATCGGGACCAACGAAACCCTCAAACAGGAAAATGATTTAAGTAAATCACATGCAGAAAATAAGAATCAATTCGTTAAAGATAGAAGAGTGTCTTTTGCGGATGCTTACGATGGTGATTCTTCTGAAATTGATGAAAGAGCTAATCAGAATAGTGTAAAAAAAAAATCAAATTGTGTACTTGATCACCAAAAAATCAATTTCAGTCACTCAAAGGTTCTTCCGCAATTATTTGACGATGCTAATAGAATGATTAATAGTCCAGGAGATATTTATAACATTTTTTACAAACCTAAATCTATTTTGAAATGCTCAAGGAACGCTTTGTCTGAGAACGACAATACTTCCTTGCCCAAAGCATACGCATTCGGTCAAGATTTCGAGAATGAAACTGTTTGGAAATCTGTATTTGAGGATGTGGTAAGTTTTCATACATTTATATAAACTAGCTCTGTGAACTAGATTTCGGATGTTTCCACTTTGTTTGTATTTACAATTTTAGGGTGCTACTTTGATAAGCTTCTTTCTTCCTCAATATAATTAATTTGTAAATATATTTGCTTCCTCATCAAGGATATCGAAATAAAAAGTCTTTTTCGTTCTTACATGAACCTGGAATTATATTAGTGAAAAAATATTGTCGGTTCAGAACAGATTTTTTAAATTATATGAATGACCATAGCTTCCGTACTCTTCAAAACAATGAATTAATACTACAGGCCAATCCATTTGTCTCGAATCACCGAATCTTTTCTGTTCTTGCATCAATTTTGAATTATATTAATGAAAAAATTTCACCTCTAAGACATTGACTTTTAAAATATTATAAATGAACGTAACTTCCTTACTCTTCAATAAAATGTATTTATATTATAGGTCAATCGATTCGTCTCTTATCAACGAATATTTTCTATTTTTGCATCAATTAAAATTATTTTTTTTTCATTGTTCATTTCATTTTTTCATGGTTAAGAATGTTGTTGAAAATGAAAAGGACATTGTAATTAATTTAACTGATGTAATTAAATACATCTTAAGCAATGTTCCCTTCATGAACGTCTGCAGTTAGCCTATCCAAATAATAGTTTCCAGAGTTCACCACGAGGAGGTTGCAGTACGATTTTAAACTCCTTTTTCCAGGGTGCTTTATTATTGTAAGTCCCCTCGCCTCTCACAAATCGGGATGCTTTATTATCGTGAGTCCCCTTACATCTCACCAATTCAGAAGTTTCCTAATCCTCATCGCTATCATCATTAATCACTATAGTACAATTATTATTTTTCTAACATTTTGCTGAGTACTTGTGCTGGTTGAAGAATTTTCAACAAATACGTAGCATGAGAGAGGTAATATACGATGGCAGCAATGTGTGATCAGCAATCAACTGTTCGTGTGCCATTAGCACACTCGCATGCATAGTGGGTTAACCTCGGAAACACCGAAGCTGTTAGGTTTGTATCTTATAAAACATCTACATATATGATGCGCGAGAAATGTGTCGGGATTGTACTTTGAATTCAAGTACATTGGGTTCTTCTTTTACGTACTCAAGGGTCAGTTTGGCATCCTTATCTAACATTTCTGCTAAATAAGATACAGCTTGAGAAAGCCGATAGGATCCAGTGAAAAATATCATTAGATCTCTTTCACTCATTTCTGGAAAATCCAGAATTTCATCTGCTGTGACTGCTTTGAAGGGATTTTTTCGACGTATCCATCCTTTCTTCTCTGCCTCAGTAGCTAGTGAATTGTCGACATCTTTTTGAGCATGCATCCTCTGTAATATTTCATATGAAAGTTCTTTGTCAGACAGCATCCCTTCACCGTAAGCATTACTTAGAAATAATGCCACTCTTAAATAGATTCTAATATTTGGTACCAACTTATTATCTATTCTATGGTCCAGAAGACGATACTTTTGTTTCAGCATACCATGAACAGCTTCAACCACCCATCGAATTTTAGTCGCAAATCGTGACTGATTAAATTCTTCTGTTGAAAATTGCTTTCTTTTACCTTTCAAAGCAGGCATCAGTACTTTGAAATTTTTTGCTTCCAAATCTTCAACTACGTCACGGAAACCTCGATCCAGAAGAAAGACATCATTCCCCTTCAAAAGCTTGCATAAGCCATTTTGATATTCAATGATTTTTTTTTTCAAGATATCGGCATTATTTTGGTTTGCAGGATACGGCCCAAGCATGTCCACTACGTATCCATCAGTCGTACGAATAGTGAAGGGCTTACAATGCGGAAATTTCTTCTGTCCAGAGAAAGATTCTCTTTGATACTCATTATTTGTATTTTTCTGATGACGCGCATACGTGCCATCATAAATCAGAAACAAATGATCCTGAACATCAAACCATTTTTTTGCAATTGCTGTTGTGTCGTTTTAAATAAGATTATCCCTGCTAATAGAATTTCAGCCAAAACGAAGTGGCAGGAAGTCTTTTTCAAAAGATTGAATTATACTTTTAGAATATTCTGAAATTGACGGTTCATCATCTATGTTCAATACAGAAGTTAATAGTTTATTGGAATTTCCTGTACGTAGTCAAAAAAGAAACACAACAAGAGTTTGGATCACTGAACAAGATTGACTACTACGCAATGAAGTCATTAAGTCTTTTATTTCAAGAAGATTTTCCCAAGATAACCCAGTAAAAACTTTAATTTGTTTTTTTTAAAAGCTAGATTCACCAATTTTGTCAAGCAATGTTGAATCACATTTTATGGAAAGAGTTTTCATTATTTTGGACAACTCTGATGCGCTGAGACTTGAAGTGTTAAAATACACTTTTAAATTGCCAAAATCTTCCTCATATATTCGGTTTTTTAGAATATGAGTTGTACAAAACCGATTTCTAGGTGGCATGAAGATTTTCTTTTTGATATACGATTGCATTCGCGTTCCTTCAGGAATGACAGTTATATTTTTCGTAGAGAAAGAAATGCAACTGTATTTATGAGCAGCGACTGTCCTCTGAATAGGAATTCCGAAGTACTCAGCCTCAGAAACAGCTTCCTTCGATTTGAACTTAACTTCGAATGTCGAGTCATCGGAACTTGCGTCAGAGGAAGAAAGTTCAGTTTCACGTTCAGAATCTTTGTCAGAATTATTTCTATAAATAGAGAGTCGGCATTTATTACACAGAATGTCATCTACAGCTATTCTTTTTTTAAGACAGCGGGAAGAGGCATTTGCTTCATCTTCATCACTTATTACTTTTTTCTACCTACGTTTTTGTAAAGCGTAGTATCACAACCAATGCACATGAGTTTTTGTTGCAATGTAGACATTTTTGGATTATAGGATGGCAATACATATTCGAATCGCAAAAGTTATGTTTTCAAGTGAGTGCACTGACGCATGAACGACTATTGCTGTCAAGAAACAAAGGAAGATCGCATAGTTAGATGACACATTCACTAACAAGAATTGAGCACAAGAAATAAGTGAAGATCGGAAAAGACACTTGCAATAATAGTAGTAGTAGTAGTGGAGATACTTATCAGCTAAATAAAGACGCTTCTGATATATCACTCTCTCGTAACTTTTGCCAAAGGCAAAGGTAACAAGGTCCAGAGAAAGAGTGTCCACTAATTACTGCTGAAGAAGTGAAGAAATTTATCGCTAGAACTAAGAACTTTTCAGCGCCAGGGCCAGATAAAATCAACAACTTTCGATGGAAGAAGTTTACTTGTACGCACCAACATCTAGCTCGTATAATTACTACTTTCTTAAACGGAGAACAACCCGTCCCGCAGTGGCTAGTGAAAGGACGCACGGTATTGATCCCTAAGACCGAAGATTTGTCAAGTCCAAGGAACCACAGGCCCATAGCTTGTTTAAACACGAGCTACAAGTTATTCACTGGCGTCCTCAAAGAGAGGATATTAACATCCATCGAGCCGGTATGGAGTGCAATAGTTGAACAACGTGGATGCAAGATAGGGCTGGCAGGCTGCAGGGAGAACCTGTTAATAGACAGGTGTATTACCCAGGACTCGATCAGGTATCGACGCAATCTGTCTATGGCTTGGATTGACTACCGTAAGGCAGTTGATGACACGAACCATGAGCAACTTATTAAGCTCCTTGAGTTCATGGAGGTGCATCCAAAAATAGTGAGATGCATAAAAGAGCTTATGCTCTCGTGGCGGACATGATTTGTCATAACATCTGGCAAAAGACAAGTGACTACAAGCTATGTCACATATAAGAGGGGGGTCTTTCAAGGAGACTCTCTAAGTCCGATATTTTTCTGCATCTCCCTCTTGCCTCTATCTATTGTGCTACGAGGCAAAAGCTCTGGATACCTTTGTGGCCCGCCGAACAGCAGAGAATATAAGGTCAACCACGTTTTATACATGGACGACCTTAAACTCTTTGCTTCCTCAAAAAAGGACCTTAACATCCTTGTAGATGCGGTAAATAGGTATTCTAAAGCGATTGGCATGAGCTTCGGACTGGGCAAGTGTGCTTGCGTCCACCTACACCAAGGAAGAGTAGAAACTACATCATCCAGGGACGATCAGGATGTTCAACTCATAGGCGGAAATACCATTCAACATCTTGGTATTGGAGAAACATATACATATCTTGGAATACCGCAAGCAGAAACCCAAAATGTGCATAACTTGAAAACGGCCCCTGGAAAAAGGTATCGCCAGATTCTCAGAAAAATTTGGGCTTCCGAATTATCTGGAAAGAATAAGATCCAGGCGACCAATATGCTGGCCGTTCCTATACTGCTACACACGTTTGGTGCAGTAAAATGGAACGTCGATGAGTTAAAACAACTTGATCGAAGCACACGCAAGATGATGACAATACAACGAAGTCTTCATCCTAGATCTTCCGTACCTCGAATATATCTCCCTCGCGATAAAGGGGGTAGAGGATTGCTAAGCTTAGAGTGTCTTCATCGAAGAACGGTTCTGGCTACAGCCTGCTCAGTTCTAAAAAAGCACGGATTCCCTTATGCGACTCGTACATCAACATGAAGTCGCCAATGCTGCGGTGTTTCTATACCATGCAGCAGATAGGGCCGCAGAGGAGCTTGACCTCCCATTTGATTCCAGCAACATTACACATGGCCTAGCATCACTAACACCTCTGGTGCTCAAAAGTCGTATACAGGAAGCAGAACGTACGCTCCTACTAAGAGAACATGCTGAGAAACCCCTCCATGGTAAGTCCTACGGCATCCTACGTAGAGAAGAGCTCTCGATGGGTCTGTCCAACATGTTTCTCAAGTCTGCTGGATTGAGATCGGAGACCGAGGGATTTCTTTTTGCCAGCGTCAGGCTCATTCCATCGCGACCTGGATGCAAAAGGCTGTTCTTCTGAGATCACTCCATCTGGTCCGTCAACACTGTTCCTCTTAACATTCGACAAAGATTGGTAGCTCTAAAAAAGTATCCAGAGGGAAAACCTTCATCTCCAACTGTCCCGTCTGCCGCGTAAGGTCATCCGCGGCTAGAGACCTAACTCCAAGGAACAGTGTTGCCCGATATTAACACGCGTAAATTTCCCGCTCTTGCTTACCTTGTAGGACAGCAGGAGCAGAAGTGGAGGACGTACACGTTCCTGTTGCTTCGGGATTGGTTGCTTTAAGGAACCATGATCATAGCTCCCGGTGCCTACAACTTTTCTAAATAATGTGCAATAATAATGTATGTATGTAAATAATAATGTATGTATTCCACACAAAACAAACTCTACAGATTCAAGTCTACTGGATTGAGATGGGAGACGGAGGGATTTCTTTCTGACTGGCAAGACGGCGTTATAGACATCTTAGTTTACCGCGAGCGCATAAAGAATGTACATGTAAGCGATACCACCTGCCATGCGTGCAAGACAGAGCCAGAAACACTTGGACATGTTCTCAGTGGATGCTCAAATTATGCACGCTACGGGTACATAGAGAGACACAATGCGGCTCTAAAAGTGTTATATTACCATTTTAGGCACTTCCATGGTGTTGATCTATTGCACGTCTTGCCATACGCCCAGGGGGAACTCAAGTCCGTTGTGGAGAATGATCAGTGTAAGATCTACTGGAATTTCTCATTCTCCACCACTCAACGTATCAGTGCTACGAAGCTTGATCTTATCCTCCAAGATCAGAAAAACAAGATCATTTACGTTAGGAACAAAAAAGAATGAAAACCGTAGAGCGGAGTAACGCATAAACGACTATTACTAACTAAGAACAAATGAAGATCGCCGAGTTAGATGGCTCCTTGTCTAGAGAGAATTAAGAAAAGAAACAAATGAAGATCACAAGAGGTACTTACGATAATATTAAGATCGAAATAGGTAGTAGGGTCGTTTAAATTATATTTCGTTTCGAATGAAATTGCACATGGACCAAATCAAACAGACAAAAATTACACAGACTTTCAATTGTTTTCTGTTGTGTGAAGCTGAAAAACAGAAGCCGACCACATAGACTGTCATTTGTTTCTGTATTTTATATAAGACATTGCGTAGGTGATGCTTAGGCATTATTTGATTCAAGATGTCAAGAAACTGAAGGCAGTAAACGTGTGCTTGTATTATAATTGTACAAGATATCATAGCATTCAATGTAATTGAATAAAAGTTTCACAGACTTTCAATTGTTTTGCGTGTTGTGTGAAGCTGAGAAACAGAAGACGACCACATAGACTGTCTTTTGTTTCTGTATTTTATAAAAGCACCCCGATTTGCAAGAGGCGGGGGGACTCAAGATAATGCAACCTCCTCGTGTTGAACTCTGATAACTATTATTTGGATAGGCTAACTGCAGACGCTTATGAAGGAAATATTGGTTATGATGTATTTAATTACGTCAGTTACATCAATTGAGTATCCCCATGCAAGAACAAGACATAGATTTTTCTAGCGCGGTGGCGTTGGCCCCTGACGACTAAAAATGGAAATACGAAATTTTGAATTTTGAAACATAGATTATTGTAGATAATTATATTCCGCATCTTTTTTTCCTCTGAAAGAAGATCATATCTTTTTTTTTAATTTTTAAAAAATTGCAAAAAAACTTCTTTTTTCAAAATTCAATTTTTAATTCGATTTTTGTCTTCAACTCGTGCTCAAATCCACAGTTTTTGGCATTTCATCATAAAACTTATAGAACGCATTCCTTATAGTGTTCTTGTTATGACAAGTTTGAGCAAACGAAAACTTCCTGCGGAAAAGTTGTTCAACAAAGTACAACGAAGTTTTCTGTGAAAGCGTTTTTTAAATAAATTAATAGGTAAAAAACTGTGAACGCTAAACTTTAAGCGCGCGACTGATCTTCTACGCGTGTATTATGCCGAGTCGGAACATCATTCCTTATACGGTGGTGCGATGAACTCGAAATATAAAAAGGAGGATTATTCAAGAATTAGATGACCGTCAAAAGTCCTTCAGCCTTTTTGATCCCATAGGTAGCCCATAGGTTCGCACGCATATTGCGAGGTTTAGCGTGGGCTAGAAATGTTAAGGAAACCTGCAGAAATAGGGTACGTATAATATTTAGTTTTTTTT
>CAKNXH010064056.1:74834-121391 GCA_932178445.1 Andricus quercusramuli | reverse complement strand
CAAATGAAACACAATCTAGATATTACAATCTCAGACGTAGGCCGATAAGTTTTGAAATCGGCGAGCAAGTTTTAAAAAGTAATAAAATTTTTATCAAATAAAGGGAAGGAATAGCTAAAAAATTAAATAAAAATTTCGAAGGACCATTTTTCATTAAGGCAAAGATTTCACCAACAATTTACGAAATAAAAACAAAGAATGGAAAATCATTAGGTAATTGGAACGTTAAAGATTAAGAAATTCAACATTAGAAAGTAGATTTGAAATCGTTTTTTCTTTGAAATGGCATGCATGTAAATAATTTGAATTTTCACATCACTGATACTGACAAAAGTGACAGAAACACTTACACCTACATAAAACAACAAAAACAGGAAAACATTTAATTTACAGGAAAATGGACCCAAAATTACTGGAGTTGAAATGTAGAGATTGCCTCCTTGTCCTTGTGTGAGAAGAACTAAGTACCCACACTTGCAACAAATGGGTAGATCTCCTTCAACCACCATCTACGGAGACGGTAGAGGAGAAGATAGTAAGACTAAGAGAGATAGAAAGGAGTAGAAAAGCAGAGACGGATAGGGAGACGTACAAAGCAATAATAAAAATTAGGGAAAGAATGGAATTGGAAACAAAATATAAGATGTTTGATGAATTTGGATCTAGAAGGGGGGATGAGAGAATAAACAAATTATCAGTTGAAACGAGAAAATCACACGCGTTGATTACTATTGAGGAAGTAAAGAAAGGAATAAAAGAAAACCAAAGAAAGGAAACATCGGAAGAAGACACTCATCTGGAAGGAAAATAACTAAAATAGGAGATAATTTAGTTGTTGTAACAAAGTTACAAGCACCCCGATACCATAGACCCTGTAAGCCTAGAACCAGGAGTGGGGAGAGGACTAACTTCCTGGTTGTAATACCCAAATTCGCGTCCTCAAATCTCAGTCTTGTGCTACCTGCACCGCAACTCGGTAACCTTTTAACTATTCCGTGAGTGTATAACCAACGACGCCACATCATCCTATTGACTTCACACGTTTTCCAGACGCTCCAAATCCCTC
Organism: Andricus quercusramuli; assembly: GCA_932178445.1. Lineage (NCBI taxonomy): Eukaryota > Metazoa > Arthropoda > Insecta > Hymenoptera > Cynipidae > Andricus > Andricus quercusramuli. Next base: position 120,325 of record CAKNXH010064056.1, on the reverse strand, counting down.
CTATCCCTTAATTCGATGAGATCGCTCACAAGATATTACATTGGAAATAAAAAATTAAAAACGAACTAGCAAGATCTTTAATATGAAATTTTAAAATATTTCATAGCAGAATTGTCCTGACATTTTTGCATAATATTTAGGTTTGAAACCACAAGTTAAGAAACGAGAATTGAAATAAATAAAAAAACAAAAAAAAAACGTCAACAAGGGCAAGAGACTTACCCCCTCCTTCCTTCGCGCATTGAAGTCCAGAATCTTCTTAAGGTCTCTCTTTTGGCAATATTGTCCTTCGCTGTCAAATGCTCACATGGAGATCGCCGCGCTCGTCAAAATTAGGTTATTCCACTCATTTTGACACATGTTTTTTTTGTTTTCACTTCTTCATAATCACAACAACAACGAAAATTTGTAGCACGAACGCAAACACACACGCGGTACAAGGAGGTGAACCGTACGGGAATATACCAGTATCGCACTAAAGTTTCACACAATGCACGTAGCCACGGCGACTATAATTACCCCCACGTCATTAACCTGCAGTTAATTGCGAAGAATATAATATCGCACTCATGGCCCAGTATGCATGATATATAAGGAGTCCAAAGGATTCTAAAAATATAATTAAAGAAATTCAATATGCGGAGAATATGTGATCAACCAATATTATCTCCAACAAATGACGCTGACAGTATGCACAAAACAAAAAAAAATTGTTTTTGCTGAGAAACGAAATCAGTGTACAAAATCCTTAAAAAAGTTTCGGAGACCTGATATCATGCTAATAGAAACACTTGGCGATAAAACTGATCGTTGGAGCGCCGTATTATTTCGGGGACTAAATGCGGGAGTTTCAGTGTGGTTTGTGACATACGACCCTGTCACATACGGATAACTTTAAGAAAAGTTATCCTCATCCTAAAGGGTTTGCAAATTTTTAAAGGCTCCATACACTATACATAATATATTGTATGACGTTTTTGGAACACCGCCAATGTAATCCTATCTCCGAAGGACAGTAACTTGCTGACAGGGCGTTAATATATGCGATTCAACTCGCTCACGTGCCTCTAAGTGAAGTCTTAACATTATAAAATATTTAAAAACTTTCAGCAACCAACTTTAGGGAAAAAAATGAAGTTTCACATTTCTAGCGTAATAAAATAATTCATGAGTTCAGGTAAATCTAGTTTTAAACCCTGAGTTTAACTTAAGTAGCATTAAGTAATAAAAGAACATATCATGAATGAGATAGAATGACAAAAAGGATCAAGTTTAATACATTCCAAATAGGAATGAAACACTTGAACCGTAATATTTTTCAGAACTGGAATTCAGGAAAATCCAAACTATTGGCCACATCCTGTCCAATTCTGAAAAAGCGAAAAAATGAATTTTTACCACAATCATTGTTGAACAATTGCAAACATGAAGGTGACTGACCCGACTCAGGCCACTTGAATCTTTCTGACATTGCAAGTAAATCGGCATGGTAACAGTCGCCACCGAAATCACGCCATTTCTCTGATCAATCAAAGTTTTCCACCTGAAATTCCTTCCCAATAATTTCACCCTGCGATGCACCATCGAGGCGTATCGACCAGAAATCAATTTCGCAGTTTAACGATGATCTTCATTCGATTAAGATCACTCCGGGAATTTTTCCCTTTCCTCATAGGGAGAATTTTACTCGCCCGTCCGCGTTTCAGAACTTTTGTCACTTACGCGCAATCCTTCAAGTCGAAGTCCCGGATTCAAAGAAGAATTGAGAATTTAGATTTTTAAACGCAGCCTAAAATCTAATAGCTTGTCCCGGGGAAGTGTCAAGAGATCTTGTTGTGAGAGCGCGAAAAGACCACTTGGGCGGACGTAAATGAATCTCCCTCCGACGGGTTAAATCGAATCGGAAAAACGTAGACAAAAAATTTAAACGTACTTCCTCTTCCTCTTTATTCCATTTGTGCAAGGTCCAGTTCATTACATACATGTATATGTGAATATATATCTATATATTCCAAACGGGGCCAGACGAAAATTGTTATCGACGGTTATTTAAGCGGAAGAGAATTAGTTTCCAAATCGATTCTCAAAACGATTGGGAAAACAAGTTCTGTGCCCCTGAATTACTTCACTGGGATATAACAACAAATAGAATGTTAGAACTTAAACGCACTCTCCCCCTTTTGGTTAGAAGCAGTTCTTCGTTGTAACTCAGTGTGATAATTCCGAAAAAATACGGTGTTGCGAGTGCTCGTGCAATTCACAAATCTCGTGAAAATAAAAGAATAGAGTTGTTCTACCAAGCTACCGCGATATATAAACATCAAATTTAGCCCTATTAAGAGGAGCATAAAATTAATAGAATGCTGTCTCTACGAATCTCTGCTCTTCCTACTTGGTAGAAGTAGGACTAGGATTACAACCACAAGGTTAGGTGAAAATGTATCGATTCAATTACAAATTTGATATGTTCTACATGTAAAATTGTGAGTATTGAGCAAGTACAGATTGACAAGTCCCAGTGTACGGAATTGATGAGAGCGGTTTTCCTCTTTTGGAATGAACATTTTACATCAATTAAAAGTCCTGGAGTTGAAATATAAAAAAATGATCTGTGATCTCTCCCGTTGATTTTTAATCCTTATCCCAATGAGGTACAACATTTTTCAGTACGAAAAAAGTTAAAAACTATCCCATAAATAAAAAGGTGTACTACAACGGTACTCTGCAGTTTGGTAGCCTCCCATCCAAATATTTAACGTGAGACTTAGGATTTCTTACCTGCAAGTCTTTCAACACTTCTTTCTCCTCCTCTCACATCCACATTTTCTCATCGACTTTTATTTTTCAATACCCCACATTCGCCGCTCTCCCTTCACTCATCTCCTTCCTAGCCCTTTCGTTCAGCATTCTCTGCACCTCCCTTTCCTTCTGCGTCCAACCAACTTCTCCTCCCAGGTCTCTAATTCCACAACCACCACTTTCTTCTCCTCCCTCTCTTCCCCGCTCCTTGGCTTCAACCCTTTTATCACAGTACTATTTCTCCTGTCTGCCATCTCTTTTCTCTCCATTCTCAACTCCATTGCACTTATACTTTCCCTAGCCACCATCTCCTCCTTTTCGTTCCTATGCCCTCCTACTTTCTCTTCTATCATGTTCTCTACCCTCTCCGAAATATCTTTCTGCTCGCCCACCACCTTGTAGCCCAATTCCATGTCTGACCTGCCCTCCACCTTCTCAAACCTTTTTCCCGTCCTTTCCTTCCACACTCTAATCTTCTCTTCCATCTACTTCACTTTAACTTCTTTTCCCTTCCTTGCCGACACTACCTCTCTCTATAAATCTTTTACTTTCTTCCTCAGATATTTTATCTCTTTTTTCCATTTCTCATCTCTAATCTACTTGTTCTACGGCCTTTCTTGAAAGGGCTCTCTACCACGTTTTTCTCCGGACCCTCTTGACTGACTCGCTTCCTCTTCTGTGTCAAGAGATTCTCCCCCTCACTTGCGCTAGACACTCTCTCCCTCGCCTTCCCGCTTTCTTCGTTCCGGCAGTTTCGATTCCCGTCTTGTCGTATGGAATGTTTCCTCCCCGTCTACTTTACTACCAGCACTGCCAGTACTCTCGCTGACCCCCTCCCGCTCTTCCGTCGGTAACGGGGATCTCTCCACACAGCACTTCTTTAACCGACAGATGTCTCTACACACTGTTGACGCGTATAGCCCTAAATTTTCCTTTTATTCCATTCAATTACACCCCTTATAGTCCCTTCTACCATGACATCCTCCAACACTATGAGAACCACCCTTTTCCCCCTCGAAGGCACAAACTCCTGACCGCAAACCCACCTGACCCATTGAAAACCTAACCTCACTTTCTCTATTTCACTAAATCCCATCTCACCACTACACTCAAAATTAATTTTTTTCCTCGATTCATCCCACACAACCCTACTCACCTCCTACGCTTCCACCCCTAACACTTCACTAACACCTTCAACACAAATTCCGTAAAACACTCTCACCACCTATTAGAGTCTCGCGGATCGCTGTGAATGTCCGGTCTTATCCTTTCCAACGCCCTAGATCTAAGGTGGTTCGCATGGGAAGGTCGACAGCTTCGATTACTGTATAGTATACACATAACGTATGGGCAACTTCAAATTGGAACTTTAGCAGTTTTCAGCAACTAAAAACTCAAATATTTCTAGCGGGTTAAGCAGCTTAAGGCAGGTGTGCCAAAAATCAGATCTCTGGAAAATAAAAACTTTTTCGATGATAGTAAAAATTAAAATAATATTACTGATGATAATATTTCAAATCAGAAACATTATTTTTCATGAAAACATTTCAAAATTTACACAAAACATTCATTTCAATAAAATCCGATCATTTTTTTAATAAAAAACAAAACAACTGCTCAAGAATTTAAGAAGCAATACTTTCTCCGATCTATTGAAATCGTTACCTTAATAGGAAAGTAAGTTCTATTTTTCTTGTCTTACCATAAAATTGAATAAAAATACAAGGATTATTTAATTATTCAATTGAGAAGAACTCAAAAAACGAAAAAGCACGTGGAGAAGAGTTTGTAAGAAGTAAATGCCGATAATGCAGATATTTGCTTATTTGTTGTAAATTTTTTTGCAAGAAATTGTTTGTTACCAAGCTCGAAATCTGCTGTATCTTTCAATTTTAATTGATTTGTACGTTGGATTTCTCAGTGCACTTACTCGATATCTAAGAATAATAAATCTTTGCAAATAGTGGTCGATGATTTTGAAGTATCTCGAAAGGTTTGCCGATTTTGATATTTTAAATGAGAAATTTACATTTCTCCTTCCAAATATGCGAATAATAATTTTGTTTCTACTAATAGCAAACTTTTGTATTTTTCTTTTGATAAAAAAAACATAAATTGTTTAGAAGTACATTAGTCGTGCCTTCCTTACACGATTCTACGTAATGCAACATTTCCATATTTTCCTTCTACGTGACAATACAAAAAATATGTACAAACTTCTATAATTTTATCTGATATATCTATTACTTAAGAATACTGACTATTATAATACTGACTATTGCTCCAAGAATAAATAAATAATTTATTTCAATGACAGTGATATTATTGTATTCGACAATCATTCGAACATTTCAATAAACCACAAAAAAAATAAAATCACAAATTGCATTTTTTATCCAATTTTAAATTTCCCGCTAGGACTGGTAGCAGGAGAATACAGATGAGGCTGTTGACGACAGCGAGGGGCTTTGCGCTCAAAAATCTGTCAATGAGATTGCTAGAGATGGCGGGGACTGTGAGGACGGCACAGAAAACTGCGTTAGATTCCAAAGCATTGCGCCCACTTTCAGGTCGACGTAAAATACCTCGCAATCGCTCACAGTCGGTAATACACGGTCGCATTCGGCCATGTATAATAGAACAAAAGTTTGAATCAATTCATACGTGAATAAATTGTAAAATAATGAAAAGGGCATTAAAAGAACGGTAATAACTAGAGTAGTAATTTAAGCACACATATTAGGGTGGTCCAAAAATGCATTGCAAAATTTGGTTTACTTTATAGAGAAAGAAACCCCCCAAAGTTTCTATATCCGAAAAAAGAATATCCGTATTTTTCTGTTATTTTGAAGTTCTAATATTAACACATGCCACCGGGCAATTGAAAATCCCATATATTGACCATGCGAAAATTGTGGATTGTCTAACAATTCGACTGATACTTTAGGGTTTCATCGAAAGTTGCCAAATTTTTTAGCGATTGAAGGGGAATGTCCACGAAATAAAACCATATCAATAATTTCTATTGTTAACCCATCATTAGCCCCCCCCCCCCAACCAGTGCCGCAAATATTAACAGAAAATAAAAAAACTACATTTTTACGTACTATCGTTAATTTTCAGCATTTTCTGCAGTCTTTTTCAATACAAATAATTACATGACATCAAAATTAACAAATAATTACTAATGGACAATTTAAAAATCCCCCATGACTTTTTCAATGATTTTTAGCTGTCTAAATAGATGCAGCTTCATTTAAAATTAATGTAAAAAATAATCGTATTTTCTAAATTGGGTGTCTTTGTTTGGGATATAAATTTTTGTCAAAGCATTATGTAATTATTAAGTCCACTTATTTGCTCAAGCAGTTTTTTCAAAGACTTTTACAAAATAATTCAAAATAGAACACATACAATTATTTTTCTGACTATATAGTGTATAGAAAGAATATAATAATCATTTTTTATATGTTTAATTGTTGTGGGGGGGGGGTTGAACATAAAATTTGTTAATATGGTTTTCTTCTATAGACACTCCCCTTCAATCGTTAAGAAATTTGTCAACTTTCGAAAAAAATACGGATTTTCTTTATCCAGAAATGAAAGCTTTTGGCGGTTTGTCTTATTCTCTAGCTCGACAAAACGTTTTTTGCACCACCCTAATACATATGTGACTGTCCGCGAAGAAAGGGACCTAATGCGGAAAAAATCGATTATTAGTTTTTTACATCCATCTATAGTTTTTTATTTGTTCTTTCATAATACAAAATATTTTTCCTATCTCTGAAAAATTCAAATTGTTTTTCACATTCAAAGTAAGGCCCTCTCATGGAGTTCCTGTGTTGGGCCGCCTGTTCAGTCGCCTGTAAAATTATTTCTACAGCGTTTTTTAACCTTTCACTTTGTTGAATTTTCAATTTAAATGTATGGCTCCCTCACAGAGGAAGCTTTCTAGTGATAGCCGGCATGGTGCGCGAAAACGAATTCTCGTCAGAGACGATAAGAGAGGCAACAGATTGCGAGCGGGACAACCAGAGATTGCCAGGAACTGCGCGAAAGACTGCGAGAGATTCGAAAAGAAAGTAACAGAGATTGTGTCGTCTTGTAGTCGTATGCAATTTTAGTGCACAGCCCCTCGAACGACAGTGCATTTTCGCAGTACGATCGAGGTATCGAGCATTCAGCTGTTCCACAGTCATTCGCTTTTATCCCACTCATAATAATGTTTGGCATTTTCTGACTTAACCTAAATATTGATAAAACTCATTAATTTCAACGTCTCTAATTCCATCAAAAGTCAAACAGACATACTCATAACTTATTTACAAGAATCTCAAACCCTAACCTAGCTCTTGAAATTAAACTAACTCCAAAGAGCTAGGCTTCTCTACTTGGTACTCCTTCGTGAGTAAGTTCTAATAACTTATAGACTCTAAATTTAATCTAAATAACCTTTATAAACAACGCTAACTAATTACTGCAATATAACTCAATATAATTGATTACAAAACTAAAATTCTCACAATACTTTAACCATCATAGCCTAAATGTACAGATTTATTAGTGACTCAACCTCAAATTCTTTAACGTAACTCGAAATTCAATACTGTCCACAGCCTAGATTTCAGAAATCTAGTAATGGACATAACATAATCTCAGGCTCAACGATACGTTTTTTATAATTATGTCCCTAATGTCGACTCAGATGGTATGCATCTAAATCTACTATAAATCTGTTAAAATTACTCTATAGTTCATCATTTTAACTTAAACTGACTCTACGTAGATCGTCTAACTCTATTGACTAACTTTTCTCTTAAAGTTCAAAATCTGCATAATTAGATAAATTCTAACCTTAATGTTACCAACATTAAATTAACAAGATATTACAAAACAGTTATAAAATAAATTAACAGTATATTAACACGTAATTAACATGTAATTAACACGTTGTAATGTTTCGTGGTCACGAGATTTTCTGCGATTGGAAATAATTAAACTTCATCTGCATCACCAATTTCAAAAACCTATTTTCTATTTCGTCAGTATTTAAAGGAATGCTTGAAGTCACATGACTTCTCGATTCGAGTGTATGTAAGTGTTGATAAGCGCCTTATCGCTTACGAGAGGCATTTTGCGAACAGCAGCGAATCGCGACAGATCGTTTTCCGATCCTTTTGGATCAGTGATGTGATTAACTCTAAAAGGGAATTGAACTTTAATATCTTACAAAAATATCTACAAAAACGAGTGGGAGATCTGTGTGGTGATTGAAAAGATCTTAATCTGCCAAGTTTTCGAAAATAGAATAAAACTTATCATTTTAATTAATTCTCACGATTCTTCTCTGATTATTTCTGATCTGGTGAACTGATTTGTTTTACAAGTGCAAACTTTAAACAATAAGATATTCTAAAACTTTCCTAAATTACCCCCGTGAAAAGAAATACCAACTGAAGACTGCGTTATAGGTCTATGTAAATCCTGTCTTAAACAGTCATATTCTGATCCCCAGAAGACATTATGACCCTAGCAGCAAAGGCTGGTATAAACTTTACTGAGGGGTATATAAAAACAATACTAAACCTTGTTTGAATCTAGTCTAGAAATGTATAGAAGAAATTAACAACACTTCTAGACCAACTATGATTTAATAAAATTTGACATTTCACATAGGAAATTACATAAAAATAAAAGTATGCCAAAAACATAATTTTTAAAATTCGTAATACGATGACTTACCATTAAGTAGAGCGGTGCGATTTAGTTACAATATAAAAGATTTTTTCAAAGAAAGATAAGGAGAGCTTACTCCAAAAATATAGCAACTTCAGTCAGACATCGTGGTAATTATAGAAGTAAAGGTTTCGTAAATAAAAACGGTCAATTACATGGAATAATTGATATTAGCATTTTTTGAAAAAAATCCATTTTTGGTACTCGATCTAAAATGTTAGAAACAGTAGAAATTATAGTAAGTTTATTGAAATTGAAAAATTTTGAACAACATTTTTTTTTAAAGTGACAAGAAAGAGTTTAGGAAACTACAAAACGAGAAAAGCTCATAAGTATAAAATAGAAGTTTTTTACCTGATTGGATGATAGCAAGGTTGCTTAAAAGTTAGTATTTCACTGTGATGAAAGTTTTTTAATTATAATAAAATTCATGATTTTTAGAAAAAGATTTAAAGAAGGGAGCATGGTACAATGTACCATGCAGGCCCCGAGTAGACAGAGTACTGAAAGGATTAAACATACTGATTCGAAAAAAAGAGATTTAGGTGCCAAATTAAATTTTTTTTAAGAATTCGAAAAAATTAAAAACCCATTAGCATACTTTATCTAAAATCATATTATAAACAGATTTATAAAATTTTAAATCAGCAATATTGTTCAAAGCATTGCTACTCTTATTTTTAATATACATCATCTCGACGAAGGTTCTTTTATAATAATTTGACTCTTTATGTAGTATTTTAATGTCATCACATTTGATATAATTTGAATTTGCATTATGAACGCAGTGAATATGTCTAGCAATTTCTGTATGGTTTTCTGTACAGTAATTAATATTTCTGAAATGCTCATTTCTTCTAGTCTCTTGCGATCTTTTAGTTTGTCGAATACAGGACATACCACAAGAACAATCTAATTTATAAACAACATTACACTGTTCTAATGTAGTTTCCTAACCTCTTCCTTGTCACTTTTTAAAAAAAAATTTTGTTCAAAATTTTTCGATTTCAATAAACTTACTTATTTCTGCTGTTTCTAATATTTTAGATCGAGTGTCAAAAATGGATTTTTTTCAAAAAATGCTAATATCAATTATTCTATATAATTGACCGTTTTTATTAAATCTTTAATATTGTAACTAAATCTCACCGCTCTACTTAATGGTAAGTCATCGTATTTCGAATTTTAAAAATGATGTTTCTGGCATACTTTTATTTTTATGTAATTTCCTATGTAATTCTCTTAATAAATTCAACATGTTCTTGCAAATCACAATTCACGGGTCCTTGAGCGAAGAAAGGTGAGTATCACAAGCTCTAGGCTTTTTATCGATGTAAGAATTCATTTTCGTTTTTAATATTCGATTTACGCGTTCTACCGGATTCGCTTGAGAATGATATAGAGGTTTGGTAGTGTGTAAAATTTTAAATGCTTGACAAAGGAAATAGAATATTGTTCGCAAATTTTGTTCCGTTGTCGTTCAAACGAAATTGAAGTACGTCCCACCTATCTATCACGAATTATATAAAGGCGTCTTCATTCTTTTTACTGGTAACTGTACTTAAGGGGACATACTCGATCCACTTTGTGAACAAATCTTGGATCGCCAGCACGTATTTTATCCAGCTTTACTCCGGAAGAGCGGTCCCGTAATATCTGCCGCTACTACAATCCAAGGCTCTTCTATATATTTGCCCATAAATCCTGGGCGGGTTTTTGATCAGCATTACAGACTTGACAGGTTTCACGCCTCCTAACAAAATGAGCTACGTATCGATAACATACCGGGCAAAAATAGTCGGTTGCGACTCGTAAGTAAGTTTTTAGATTTCCTGGATGTATGGATATATATCAGAGGATCTACCGTCACACACTGAATAAGTCAAAGCTGCTGAAAATCTAGCAGAACATGGCTGACAAGATACGGATTGTATCTAAAAAAAAGGAGAAGAGTACAGAAGAGGGAAGGGTGGGTCAGGGATTGTCAATAGTTTCTCGATGTCCTTTTGCGCCACGTCAGTGATCTCCCTGTTTCTGTCCAAAACCCACCAAAGCCCGACGAAGTAGAGACTTTTTAGAGAGAGGTATAAATGATCCCGAAAACACTGGAATTGAAAGGAAACACTACAAATATCATTCACTCCCAGAACCACATCACTTCTGAGGAGGAGTATCCATCAATCAAAGCCGAAAAGGTAAAGTAAGCACTTTGGGACACAAGCAACTTTTCCGCTGCAGAACCAGTTTGAGACGCCCATTTAGCAGTTGCTGGTGTTAGGACGCACTATAATCCTACCGAAAAAAGGCGACTTGTTCAAACAAGAGAATGACAGGCCAGTAACTTGTTTGAAAACGCGGTATAAGATCTTTATAGCTATCCTACAATACAGGATAGTTCGAAAAATTGCGCTTTGTGGAGAGAGATGTGCGAACAATGTGGCTCGAAAAAAGGTATAGCAGGCTGTCAAGAGAACCTGCTAATTGATATGTGTGCCTGCAAAGACACAGCAACCCACCAGCACGCCCTCTCGATGGCCTGGATTGACGACCGAAAAGTTTTAAATTCTACCTCTCACTTTGCCGAATGCTCCAAGGGATATAGAGTCAATTGTCCGAAACGAGAAGTGCCAAATTTTCTGGGCCTACGATTTTCGGGCAAGTAATTCTCCTTGTGATAGATGCTCTCGGAGGTTCGAAACTATCATTGGTTCGCAACCTTAAAGCCATACCCGCGTGCCAAAAATATGCCATAGGTGTGTTTACCGCGGTTCTACTTGGGCTTATTGACATTTTTTATATGGCAGTCGCTCTCAGTGGGACCCTGCGGTGGTTATATTGGCACAGGAGAGACCTATACATATCTAGGCCTGCCTCAGAGCCACATTCAGGACATAACATCAGTGAAGAAGTATACCCGAAGCAGATAAAAGCATCTTCTTCGACATATTTGGTCTTCCAATCTGTCGACTTTGAACAAGGTATCTGCGGAGGAGGTGTGGAGGCGTGGAGGGTTTTAATAGCTATGGAGAAGAAGAGAGGGAAGCAGGGAGAGGAATAGAGAAGGAAAGATTTTCAATACGAGAGAAAGTAGATACAAGTAAAATGTAAATATTGTAAATAGTAGATAAGCATCAGGTATTAGCCGCGAAGGCAGAGTTTGGCAATGCGACTCATCGGTAATATAGTATTATATTTAGTATCATAGTTTTGGTTCATTGGGAATCGAACCGAAGGACCTATGACAAAGCCACCGAACGCGTCCTCGGGTTGCGGATAATGGGTCCCTTTACCAAGGGTTTCTGCTGAATATGGTTACAATAATTAATAAACAGTCGTGGACTGTTGTCCACGATGGTCGTGAAGGAATAACCCCTAAGCGGAGGCGTAACAACCGTGCAGAAAGCTGAATGGAACCTTGGCGAGGTGTCCCAAAAGGTGACACTCGGATACCGGGGGACCTCTCAGAGTATGCAGCCTTATCCTTGCATGCGGGGCTCTACAAGGATGGACGACCCTTCTCCCTAGCTGCTCGGGGGAACAACAATTATAATACCAAACATTGTTGTAGTAAGTGTGGTTCAAAACAATCGAACGCGCAGGGCTCCCAAATATGGGTCGGACAACAATGCCGACAACCCTAGACTCGGGGAAGCCAGTCAAGACATAGTTAATGCGATTGACCGACAGAATCTCATTCCCTTTAAATGGACGGATCGACTCAGGGACCACCTGCTGGAGTACCAGTATAGCCCCTGAACGAAAAGGTTACATGGTGCGACTGCATACTCTGTGGTGCGAGAAACACTCTGAGCTCTCGCATTTTTCGCATAAACGTCTGCGAAACCGTGCCGAGGATCTCCGGAAAAGGGGTTATATAAGCAGAGCGCCTACTCAACTGCAGCCAAAACAGGCCGACAACAGAGAGAGAAAGGCGACACTGATACCAACCGCGAATAGGTATCCAATAGAGGAAGAACAATGCATTAGGACTCGGAGAAACATCAACATTCAGGTGTCTCCCAAGCTCAAAGATCTGACTGAACTGGATGACGAACTTCGTGGAGATTTTTCCGAAGAATCCGACCTCTGGACTATCAATTGTGGTGTTTACAGTGCAGCGAGAACTTTGGAAGATGCAAACCGTAAAACAAAACAAACGGTTGATCACAAGACCAAAAGACGAATACATCAACTCAGCACAAAGATAGACTAACGCTAGGAAAAGTCTAGAGCGGAGAGGGAGGTGGGTCAGAGAAAATCAACAGTTTTTGTCTGACCCATCTCGATTCTTCCAAGACCCTCCAGTTACTGTCGACCATCCGCCCAAACCAGAGGAGGTCGAAGCATTTTGGAGAGAAGTCTACAAAGTCCAACATCCACTTGAAGAAGGCCCAAAGAACATAAATAGCTTCAAGGAGCTGGGAGAGCCCTCATAACACCTGAGGAGAAATGCCCACCTATCACTGCCGAGGAGGGGAAAAAAGCATTAAGAGGCATGAAGAACTATTCTGCTCCGGGACCAGAGGGTATCAAGACCTTCTGGTGGAAGAAGTTTCCTTTAACCTACCAGCATGTCGCTCGCATTTTTACCTCATATCTGAAGTCGGAAGAGCCTATTTCGGAGTGGTTGGTGGAAGGGCGCACAGCACTCCTGCCGAAGACGGGCAACTTAGCTGACCCTAAGAATTACAGGCCAATAACTTGTCTGGACAGACTGTAAAAGATCTTCACAGCTCTCTTAAATGATAGGATTGTTCGGGCAATTAGACCAGTGTGGTGAGAGATTTACGAACAATGCGGCTCAAAAAAAGACGTAGCAGGATGTCGGGTGTACCTGCTCATCGATAGATGTGTCTGTAAAGACGCAGCATCCTAATCAGCGTTACCGATTGATTACCGAAAAGCTTTCGATTCAACCTCCCATAGACTTATCATCTGTCTGTTGGAATGCTTAAAGGTTCATCCACACACAGTGAAGTGCGTAGAGAGATTGATGCCGCTTCGGAAAACCAGATGTACTATCTCATATGGAAAACATCGTGTGATAACTAACAGTGCCACCTTTCAGAGAGGTGTGTTTTAGGGCGACACCATGAGCTCTCTTCTCTTTTGCCTCACATTATTGCCACTATCTCTCGCACTTCGCCATTCCGAAGAGTATCTCTGCGTCAAACGTGGAAATCAAAAGCATAAAGTCACTCAAGTATTTTACATGGATGATCTTAAGATCTATGCTAAAAATAAAGAAAAACTACATCTAGCTCTAGAAATTGTCAAAGAATACACTCAAGAGATTGGAATGGAGTCCGGGTTAAAAAAATGTGGCAAGGTTTATTTGAAGAAATTAAAACTTCATGGTATCCCCGAAGACCCTGAGCTTGTCGACAAAACCGCTATACGACACCATGGCGCTGGAAAGACCTATACATACCTGGGCGTGCCACAGAGCCGCATTCAGGACCTGCTACTCTCCGATGCAGATACAAACGTCTCATCCGATGGATTTGGTCTTCCAAACTGTCGGCAAGGAACAAAGTATCTGCAACGAACATGCGTGCCGTCTTGGTAGTACTCTATTCATTTGGAGTAGTTCCATGGACGAAGGACGAGCTCAGATCCCTCGATATCGGGTCTCGAGAGGTTATGCTCATGGAACAAAAGCCTGCACCTTAAATCTTCTGTTTCGCCACTTTACATCTCACGGCGTCAAGGCGGTCACGGAATACTGACTCTTGAATGTATTCACAACACGATTATTCTGAGTACAGCACATGTAGTCGCAAATGGACCAAACCCTCTCCTTAAAATGGTCAGGAAACACGAAGAAGTAGGCAAAGGGGCGTTTCTGTACTGTCTCTTTCACGGCATTAGCCCTAATATCGCTCCGCTAAACGCTCCTAGGGAAATATAGTCAATTGTCGAGAATGAGAATTGCCGCATATACTGGAACTTCAGATTCTCGACGATTGTTTCTGTAGCGCACTGAAGGCTTGACATAGTTCTCCTTGACTTCGTGAAGCGAACCACGTTCGTTATCGAATTTTCAGTACCAGCTGACAAAAACATCATAGCCAAGAAGAATGAAATGAAAGAGAGGTGAGGGATCTTGTAAGAGAGTTGCGACGGTTATGCCCGAAATATTCTGTTAAGCTTATCGTTCTGATCATCGGCGCTCTTGGAGGTGCCAAGCTTTCACTGGGTAATGTTCTGAAAGGCATTACAATGATAAGATGCTTGAGGGGAAGATTCAGAGGGCGTTCGTCCTTGGGTCTCTCCGTGACCACATGGTGCACGAGACTTTTGCTGGATCACCGTATTGAATCCGTCGCAGACTGTAACCACCTATCTCACGGTCCTGAGACGTGGTTATGGCTGAAATCTTACCGTGATTTCGCTGGGAGCGGGTGCAGTTTTCAGAATATCACTCGCTCCCGGCGAAATCCCGCGGTTCTCCTTATGAGAAACTTTTAATTAGATATTATGGCGTGAATGCCTACCAAGAAGGGAAAGTGAGATTTGGACGCCGAGAGAAAGGGTTTGAACACAATAAAAGCCGTTCGGTACGAAACAATACGTTCATTGCCACTTACATGGTCGAAGAACTTCCGGTTCGTGGCAGGTAACGCAAGTGGGCACATGGTGGGATTTTGCGAGAAATGTTCAGATCTCTTATATAACAATTTACAATTCATGAGCACATATAGATCATTGCATACATATGTTATAGAGCATGGCAAAAGAAATCATAAATCATGGCACACAAATCATCAATACGCATAGTTAATAATCAATTATTACATGGTAAACAAGTGTAAGTTATGAGTACAATACAATGTATGGGTTCATCAGTTCAATACGTATATCAATTTCACTGAAATAATGTTTCATATATATACGTAGCCCATGCAGTTCAAAGGCATGACCAATAGATTCAATAGTATGCAAAAAGAGTAATAAGGTTCAATATCAATAGTTTTGGAGTTATTGTAAATGCTGAGTTTACTTTTGTGTTCTTTTTCTCAGCAGATTTTTAGGATTTTTCTAGGAAAAAGTGTGGGCAGTTTTGAGTTGCGCGCCTGGTACGGCGGAAATGCCTACCAAGGAGGGAAAATGGGATTTGGACGCCGAGAGAAAGGGGATGAACACAAATAAAAGCCGTTCAGTGCGAAACAATAGATGGTGAAGATGACCGGATATCCCTGTGGTGAAAAGGTGATCCTGATAAAGACCGCAGCTGTGCTGCTGGGGAACCTTTTGGAGCGGCGAAACAGCTTGGATTTGAGAAGGAGCATTTCACAACGGGTCGAAAACTTCGCAACACCCACGAACAAGCGACAACGAGTAATCAGTCGAGAGCTCGAACAGAGACTTGACGGAACGCGCTGTCGCTTGGGACTTCGGGTCTTCTCGGGGGATTGCGTCCTATCTCGTGTGTGGCCCGGCAATTCTTTCATGCAGGGCCATACCGAGTCCCATGCTATGGTAACAACTCTGTTACGCCCCCTCCCCCGCGGGGGTTCGGGTATATACCTGAAATTTCCGTAATGTCTTTGTGCAAGTTTGATATAGTCTCAATTGAAAGCATTTTAACCATTTTTTCAAAAAGGTTATATTGTATCTAAATAAATTTAACTCATAATCTTTCGCGAAATTGATCTTGTATTTCTTTATAATTGTCCCTATTTTTGTGTTCAAGTTCCTGTTCTCTTGTTGCTTTTCAGCTTCTGATCGTCCTCCATGGTTATCTTCTCTCTGAAGAAAAATATGTGCCATTATCTGTATTTACGCTTCCTAATTTAAAATCGTATTTATTCCACTGTCCAACGCTTTTTCCATCAAGATTGTTTAATTCGTTTATTTGCTTTAACTACATTTTTCAGAACTTCTCTTATTATTTGTAACTTTCGTAATCTATCAGTCCATTTCTCGACTTTCGGTTAAATCTCTCAAAATTTTGTTGACAAATTCCGTACTATTGTCAGTGTGGAGAATTCGCGGTGTTGCCCAACGCAAAATGACACTTTTATGGAATTCTGACTCTATTGTGATCCCGTTAGCTTTTCTTATCGGAATTATTTCTACCCATTTTGTGAAAGTATCTACAAAAACTAAAAGAAATCACACAACTAGAGTTGTGTGGGGTGAATTGGGGAGATAAACAGTGTTTTTTGGCGTGGGAGTGAGGTGAGATTTGGGTAGAGAGAGAAAGTGAGTTGAGGGATGTTAAGGCAGAGAAAGGGGTGTCTGTAGGGCCTGTGAGGAATAGAAAAGAAAAAAAAAGAAGGGAAATAAAGGGAAAATTTGGCGGCGAATCTTCAGAGACATCTGTCGGCTGCGGTGTGTACTGCATGGAGAGGACGCTCTACCGGCGGCAGAGCGGGAGGGAAGCAGTGAAAGTGCTGTCAGTGCTGCTAGTGAAGTAGACGGGGAGGAAATTTTCCAGGTGCCACGATGGACAACAGCGCGAGGTTCAGTGTCGAGTAGCGCGTCGGGGAGAGGGAGAAGGCGGAACGGTGGGAACGAAGGAAGCGAGAAGGTAAGGGAGAGAGAGTCGAGGACAAGTGACGGGGAGGATCTCTTGAACAGGAAGAGAGACAGCCGAGAGAGTCCGGACAAAATCGAATTGGAGAGTCCTTTTAAAAAAAGCGTGAGAACACCTAGGTCACCCCCCCCCCCCCAAATGGAGGAAAGGCAGAAAAGGAGGCTACGTTTGTGACAGTGTACAATAAGGATGGGATGGAAAGAATTGAAGAAAGGGTGGAAGACCTGCTGGGCGAAAAAGAGGAGGTTATGGTGGTACTGGGTGGGGACTTTAATGCGAGGATGGGGAGCGAAGGGGAGAGCTTCAAAAGGCAATCGAAGGATAAGATAATAAATAAGGAGGGGGAGATTCTAAGGTACTGGCTGGAGGATAGAGGCTGGGCGGTGGCGAATCGTATGGCAACTGGGAATGAGGAAAGGGTTTAGATTTATGTGTGAGAAGAAAAAAAAAGGAAAAGGAAGAAGATCTGGAAGAGGAGTTAGCAAATGTTAAGACAGAAGGGGACGTCTGGAAGATAATAAATAGGCTTAGGAAGCATAGGGTGGGGGTCAGCGAGAAGATAGGGAGTGAGGAGTGGAGGGAATTTTTTAAAGAATCTGTCCAGGACTCAGATTCAAGGAAGACGGATGGGGGAAGTAGAAGAACGGGGGAAGCAGAGATGGAGGAGTTGAATGACTAGGAGTTAGAGGTGCAGATAAGGAAGTTTAAAAGGTCAAAAGCCCCAGAGCTGGATGGGGAAGAGAACGAAGCATGGCTGTTTAGTACACAAGAGGTTAGGGAGAGGCTGAAAGAGGTAGTGAAGAAAGTATGGAGGGGCGAGGGATTCCCGGGAGGGTGGAGAGAAGGATTAATAGTGCCACTGTATAAGAAAGGAGATAGAGATAGGCAGGAACATTATAGAGGGATTACGCTAATGAATACGGCGTATAAAGTATACGCGATGGTGGTGGCAGAGAGACTGCAGAAGGATGTCGAGGGGAAAGGAATATTGCCGGAGACGCAGGCGGGATTTAGGGCGGGTAGGAGTACTATCGACAATATCTACGTTTTTTGTGGATCTCAAAAGCGCGTTTCCGTCCGTGGATAGGGGGAGGTTGTGGGAGGCGATGGAGGATAGGGGAGTAGAGAGAGGCCTAATTGAGGGTGTAAGGGAGATATATGAAGAGACCAAAGATAAGGTAAGAGGAGGGGAGGGGATTTCGGAGGGATTCTGGATGGATAGGGGGTTGAGGCAAGGGTGCTCACTTAGCCCAACGCTTTTTGCGATTTTAATTGCGGATATGGAAAGCAAGCTGGAGGCCGGGGTGGTAGGAGGAGTCAGGATACGAGGGGTTAGAATTTGGTCACTAGCGTATGCAGATGACATAGTGTTGCTGGCGAATAGCGAGGAGGCCTTAAAGGAGATGATGAAGAGGTTGAGAAGATACCTGGATAAGAAGGGGTTCGAGCTGAATGCGGAAAAGTCCAAGGTTATGGTGTTCAGAAAAGGAGGGGGAAGGGATAAGGGAGGAGAGTAAAAGTGGAAGGGAAAGGAGGCGCAGGAGGTGAAAGAGTTTGTGTACTTGGGCTTCGTGTTTTGGAGGAATGGGGGAGTGGATTGTATACGTATGATTGGTATATGAGTTGGTTAAGAAAAACGGCATAGAGAGAGAGAAGACAGAAGGGGAAGAGAGCATAAGAGATTCAAGGTTTAATGGGAAGTATGTGTGGATTATGCCAGGAGAAAGAGCGCAATATTTATGTGAGATAGGAGAGAAAGGAAGTCAGGAGCTTATAGCGAGGATGAGGTGTGGTTGCATGGAGGGATTCAATAGGTTCTGGCTATCTCGGGAGAAGAGGTGTGAACTGTGTGGGAAGGGAGATGCAAGAATGGAGCACTGGTTGGAGGAGTGCGTAGAGGTGGAAAGGAGTGAGATAAGCATGATGGTATTGATGCATGAAAAGGGGGCAGTAGCATGGGTGAAGGGAGTGTTGGGTAAGATGGAGAAGAAGAGAAGGAAGGAGGAAAAGGAATGGAGAAGGAAAGATTGTAAATAGGAGAGAAAGTAGATATAAATAAGTTGTAAATATTGTAAATAGTAGATAAGTAGTAGGTATTAGCCGCGAAAACAGAAGTTGGCAAGCGAGGCAATGCGAGAAAGTAGGTACATGCGAGCGAGGCGAGGCGAAGCGAGGAAGGGAACGCGATGAGAGCGTGCCGTCTTAGAGATAAGGAATGGATGGTCGTTAGTTTTTAAGGGTTAGTTTTAAGAAAATTCTGTAAAAAAAATATGGAAATGTAAGCAAGTCAATTTTTTAAGGCCAGCAGGCTGAAAAATAAACGTTTACCTATGATAAAACGAATGACTCAAGCTTCTCTAATCTCAACTACTATTTCTGTACCGAAGCCGTACCCTGTACAATGACCAATTGCTTTCTTAGCCGCGAGAACGCGAGACATTTGAGAAAACGAGCAAAAATGAGAAAAATCAGCAGCAATTCAAGATCGAAAAGACAATGTCCAAAATATGTAACCGAAGGAGCAAGCGGAGCGAGCAGAGAGAACGAAGCTCACTGCATAACTCCTCACGCCACTTCATGCCGTGGCAAGCTCTCATTGGCAGGCAAGCTGAGGCTCAAGGACTACCTATCTATTTCGGGGCCGGTCAAGGCCATACGCGCAAACAGAAAATCAGTGCATAAAAAGAAAGGTGACGAATCCGGAACAGTTTCAATACCAAAACCTTGATCAGTGAGGGTCTGTTTGAGGAGCTAGAAAAAACAATAATATCATAGGAACACGTTCAGGAGACAAAATAAATGAAATATGAAAAAACATCAGATGAGAATACTGGATCAATAGAAGGTCCTATAATTTTTGGGACTCCTGATCATACATCAGCGGAGGTGCATTTAACGTGACATTTTTTTTTTGACCTTTGTATAAAATGTCCCATAACTTTTTCAAAACATCCCTCCATTGAGCCCCATAACATATTTTTTCCCCGTCGAAATCGGTCCGACCGTTTCAGAGAAAAAGATGAGTTTCGGTATGCTAAGGTGGAAATGGCACCGTCCTGGCATGCAAAAATAAAACCCTCTGTACCTGAATTGAGCCTTGATGATTTGAGGAAAGCAAAAGTTTGCTCCTTTGACAAGGTCTGCTTTTCTACATTTCTGTAAAAGTTTCCGTGCATATGCTTGTCGAGTATCTCTTGGTGAAATTTTCCAACCTCTGCTTTCTTCACTTGAAGCATCTAGATGGAGTAATGCACTTTCCTCAGTTCTGATGTTAAAATTCAGGCCAAGGGTCTTGGCCGCTTGCTCCGAAGCTTTGTAAAGGAACGCTCCTTCGCCAATCATGTCGTGATTCCTGACCATTTTTAGGAGCGGATCTCTGCCATTAGCATCGCTGTAAGCTGTACTTAGAACAATTCGGTTATGAAGACACTGTAGATTCAGAATACCTTGTCCGCCTTGACGGCGCACAGTGGTCCAGAAATGGATTTTCGCGGTCAAATTCGTCCAGAGGTCGTAGTTTTTAACCGATTTTAAGTTTTTTTTTCATAAATACTGAGCATTAAATTCGGAACAAACGTAAGGAAAGCGATTTTCATTTCTTTGTTTAAACAAATTGCTGTGTTAATAAATATTGAGTAAAAAATAGGAAATTTCAAATTATTATTTTTTATTGAAGTGCAAACAACGAAACTATACTCTAAATCGTCAAAAATGCATGCATAAATATTCACCGAATCTAAATAATTTGTCTAATAAACAAAAAATTTGTTGTAAACAAATTTTTTAAACAAATATCTGGTTTGTCCTTTTTTATCAGTGCAAAATTTTTGTTGTCATTGAAAACAAAAGAAATCAACACAGAGAACTATATAATAAGAAAAGTAGTGAAAATGAATGTTTATAATTGTTATAAACAAAATACGTAAACATATCGTCAAAATTTACATTTTCCGAAAAAAAAAATTTTTTCTCAATCACACGATACTATTATGGACAAATGGATATCACATTAATATAAATTACAACTTTTAATTATTTACTGTAATTGTTATTAACAAATGATATAAACCAATTGTCCAAATATGAATTTTTCTTTCGAATTTTTTTTCGTAAAAAATAGCATGATTATGAGAAAAAATTCGAAAAAATACTTCAAAGTTGGACAATTTGTTTATATAATTTGTTAATAACAATTACAGTAAATAATTGAAAGGCGCAATTTATATTACTGTGATATCCATTTGTCCATAACAGTATTGTATGATTGGAAAAAAAAAATTTTGTTCGGAAAATGTAAATTTTGACGATATGTTTACGTATTTTGTTTATAACAATTATAAACATTCATTTTCACTACTTTTTTATTATATACTTCTCTGTGTTAATTTCTTTTGTTTTCAATGACAAAAAAAATGTGCGCTGATAAAAATCTCAAACCATATATTTGTTCATAAAATTTGTTTACAACAAATGTTTTGTTTATTAAACAAATTACTTACATTCGGTGAATATTTATGCATTCATTTTCGACGATTTAGAGTATAGTTTCGTTGTTTGCACTTCAATGAAAAATAATAATTGGAAATTTCCTATTTTTTCCTCAATATTTATTAACACAGCAATTTGATTAAACAAAAAAATAAAAATCGCTTTCCTCTCTTTTGTTCCGAATTTAATGCTGAGTATTTAAAAAAAAACTTGAAATCGGGTAAAAAGTACGACCTTTGGACGAATTTGACCCCGAAAATCCATTTCTGGACCACTGTGCGGCGTGAAATGTATAATCGCGGAACTGACGAATTGATATGCAAGCTTTTATGCATATGCATGTTAGTCGCAGATACATTGTTCAACGCCGACAGATTGGAAGACCAAATCTGTCGAAGAAGATGCTTGTATCTGCTTCGGAGAGACTCCTTCACTGATGTTACGTCCTGAATACGGCTTTAAGGCATGCCCAGGTATGTATAGGTGTCTCCAGTGTTAAGATGTCTAATAACACTTATATCCACAAGCTCAGGGTCCTTGGGAACGCCAGTAATCTTTCCTTGACGATATTTATAGCAGATTGAAGTTTGGCTTTTACCAGAGGCATAGATCTTCAGGTCATTCATATAAAATACATGAGTGACCTTATGCTCGCGCTGATTAGTGTCGCCACAGAGATATCCAGAAGAATTTCGTAGTGCAGGAGATAAAGGCAGAAGTGTGATGCAAAAAAGCAAAGGGCTCATGGTTTCTCTTTGAAAGACGCACCTCTGGAAGGTGACGTTGTTCGTTATCAGACGATAATTTCTAGATGAGATAGTAAATCTAGTTTTGCAAAGAGGCATCAATCTCTCTATGCATCTCACTATGTGTGGGTGTACCTTCAAGCTTTCCAACAGACAGATGATAAGTCTATGAGAGGTTGAATCGAAAGCTTTCCGGTAGTCAATCCAGGCCGTTAACAGGACACGCTGATGGGCTGCAGCGTCTTTACAGATACACCTGTCAATTAGCAGGTTCTCTGAAAGATCTTATACAGTGTGTTCAAACAAGTTATTGGCCTGTAATTCTCTGGGTTGGACAAATTGCCTTTTTCGGCAGGAGTATAGTACGTCCTAACACCGGCCACTGCGGAATGGGCAAAATTTCTTGATACAATCTGGTCCAGCAGCGGAAAAGTTCTTCGTGCCTCTAAGTGCTTTTTTCACCTCTTCGGCAGTGACTAATGGACATTCCTCCTCAGATTTTATAAGTTGGTCGCAAAATTCCTTGAAGCGGATGATATTGTCAGTATCTTCTTCCAACTCCAGTGTGTTCGGGATTTTGTATACCTCTCTCCAAAAAGTCTCTACCTCCTTGGGCTTGGGTGGATTTTTTACAGAAACAGGGAGATCGCTGAAGAGGCGCCATGGGTCAGCGAGAAACTGTTGATTCTCCCTGATTCATCTCTCCCTCTTCTGTATTCTCCTCCTTGCGTCAGATAACAGCCGTATTTTGTCAACAATGTGCTGCTTGATTGTCAGCAGCTTTGACTTGTTTAGTGTGTGATTCAAGATCCTTAGTTCTTGGGCGAACTTTCGAACCCTCTCCGTAAACGGTCTACCAGATGTTATATAGTCAATCACACATTGATCACGGGACGCATTCTGTCTTGCCCATCCAATTTTCTTGTTCAGTTGATGCAAGCGTCTTTTGGTCTTTTGATCCATCGTCGGTTTTAGATTTCGATTTGAATCAGCCAAAGTTCTGGTATAAATTGAGCAATTGATGGTCCAGAGGTCGGACTCTTGCGAGATATCTCCACGAAGGGAGGCATCCATTTCAGCCAGATCTTGGGGCTTAAGAGGAACTTGGATTTTGATGTTCCTCCTTGTACTGAAATTGAAATCATCTTTCAGAACGTGCCTACTTTCTGCGGTTGGTCTTAATGTCGCTTCATCTTCGGCTGCAGCTTGATCAAGCAGCGGTTGGGGAAGCGCTCCGCGTACATATCCATTTTTCCGGAGGTAGTCGGCTTGATTTCGCAAACACTGATAACACATCTAAATTATTCTCAGCACCCCGAACTCTAGGATGATCGGCATTGTTTCCCGGCCCATTGTCGGGTGCTCTGCGCGTTCGATCGTCTTGAACCGCATCTACAACATTTTGGAGTCTTGGTGGTTTCATTGTTGTTCCCACGAGCAGCTAGGGAAAGGGTTCGTCCATCCTTGTAGAGCCCCACGTGCAAGGATAAGGCTCATACTCTGGGAGGTCGCGTCGTCCGGTATCCCAGGGTCACCGTTAGAGACACCTCACCCAGGTGCCATTCAGCTTTCGGCACGGTTCTTACACTTTCGCTTAGGGGTTATTCCTTCGGGACCATCCCTGGACAATTGTCCACGACTGCTTATTAATGATTGTTACCATATTCAGCAGAAACCCTTGGTACAGGGACCCTCTATCCGCAAGCCGAGGACGCGTTCGGTGGCTTTGTCATAGGCCCTTCGGTTCTATTCCAAATGAATCGAAAGAAAAAATATATATATATATATATATATATATATATATATATTTTTATATATATATATAGTTAAAACTTTGTCATAAGGGCAACCGCAGGATTTTGCCGGGAGCGGGTACTAATCTGAAAAATTGCACCCGCTTCCAGCAAAACCGCGGTGAAATTTGATCTTGTAACCACATCTCACGACCGTGAGATAGGTGGTTACAGTCTGCGACGAATTTAATACAATGATCCAGCAAAAGTCTCGTGCACCCTGAGGACACGGAGCGACCCAAGGACGACTGCCTTCTGCTTTTTGCCCGCAAGTGTCTCAGCATTTTGTTGACACACAGGGATGCTTCTCATGCCTCTCTTTCTTTTCTTTCTCCTTGGCTGTGACGTTTTTGTCAGCTGGTCCCGAAAATTCGATAATGAACATGGTTCGTTTCTCGAAGTCAAGGAGAACTATGTCAGGCCTCGATTGCGCAATAGAAAAATTTTTCGAGAATATGAAGTTCCAGTATATGTGGCAGTTCTCATTTTCAACCATTGACTCTATTTTTCTAGGAGCGTTTAGCTGAGAGATATTTGGGCTAGTGCCGTAAGAGTGACAGAGATGGTAATAAAGCACTCTTAGTGCCGCATTGTGCCTTTGGATGTAGCTAGTTCCCACATGAGTTGGACAACTATATAGTATGTGTCCTAGATGCTCAGGGTGTGCATGACACGCTCTGCAGCTATTATCGTGAATGACTTGGCTGAAAATAGGGCGACGGAATGCTAGAGTGGAAATGACACCGCCTGGACATGCCAAAATGAAGCCCATCGTACACGACTTCAATCCGGGTGATGTAAGGAAAGCAAACGTTAGCTCATACGACATCCACTGATCTCCCACATTTCTGTGGAAGATGCCGTGCATCCTCTTGTCGAGGAGCTGTTCGCGGAAGCTTGTCTGCTGTGCTTTCTTAATCCGGGCATTCAGGAGTGAGTATTCAAGATTGATAGGATTTGATGCATTTTGCTCCTTCCTGATATTGAAGTCAAGGCCGACTGTTTCAACAGCCTCCTCCGCTGCTTTGTACAGAAACGCCCCTTTGCCTACTTCTTCGTGTTTCCTGACCACTTTAAGAAGAGGGTCTTCTCCATTTGCGACTATATGTGCTGTACCCATAATAATCTTGTGAAGACATTCATGATTCAGTATTCCACGATTACCTTGACGGCGTGAGATGTAAAGTCGTGGAACAGAAGCCTTGAGGTGCATGCTTTTGTTCATGTGCATAACCTTTCGGGACCCAATTTCGAGGGATCTGAGCTCGTCCTTCGTCCATGGAACTACTCCAAATGAATAGAGTACTACTGGGACGGCAAGCATGTTCGTCGCAGATACTTTGTTCCTCGCTGACAGTTCGGAAGACCATATATCTCGGATGAGACGTTTGTATCTGCATCGGAGAGTATCCTTTATAGATTTTACGTCCTGAGTGCGGCTCTGTGGCACGCCCAGGTATGTATAGGTCTCTCCAGCGCAAAGGTGTCGTATAGCGCTTCTGTCAACGAGCTCAGGATCTTCGGGGATGCCGTTAAGTTTTCCTTTCTTCAAACTAACCTTAGCACATTTCTCCAACCAGAACTTCACTTCAATCTCTTTAGTGTACTCTTTGACCATTTTTAGAGCTATATGTAGTTTCTCTTGATTTCTAGCATAGATCTTAAGATCATACATATAAAATACATGAGTGGCCTTACGCTTTCGGTTACCAGGTTTGGGGTCGCTGAAGGCGAATCTGAAGTAAAAACTCAGAAATTCAAAATGGCGGACCCAATATGGCGGACGAAATTACAAGAAAAGGCTCGATTTTGATACATCTTGGTATTTACCGGTTTCTGGGGTCGCTGAACCCGAATCTGAAGTCAAGATTTAAAATTTTTAAATGGCGGACGAAAATACAAAAAACGGCT
Organism: Andricus quercusramuli; assembly: GCA_932178445.1. Classification (NCBI taxonomy): domain Eukaryota; kingdom Metazoa; phylum Arthropoda; class Insecta; order Hymenoptera; family Cynipidae; genus Andricus; species Andricus quercusramuli. The sequence goes on along the minus strand of CAKNXH010064056.1, from coordinate 94,310 downwards.
CCATTTGGATGAATCTTGGTACTTGTATGTTATTGAGGTCGCTAATTACAAATCTGAATTAAAAATTGGAAAATTAGAAACGGACAGACTAAACCATACAAAGTAGATCCTACTGTTGGCTTCGTAGAATTTACTAAGCAGTAGGATCTACTTTCTATGGCTTAGTCCGCCATATTGGATACGCTATTCTGAATTTTCGAATTTTGACTTCAGATTCTGATTCAGCGACCCCAAAAACCTGTAAGTACCGAGATTTATCAAAATCGAGCCGTTTTTTATACATTCGTCCGCTATATTGTATCTGCTATTTTGAATTTTCGAATTTTGACTTCAGATTCGGATTCAGCGACCCCAAAACCCCCGGAGTAAGATTTTAATGCAAAATCGGAGTAAGTGAAATAAGAAAATACAAGATTGACGCATTTCGCGTGATGCATTTTGCGTCAATGCCAACGAAGGGGTTAATCTCTCATATGCACCTCACGATGTGTGGATGAACCTTTAAGCTTTCTCACAGAAGATGATATGTTTATGGGAGATTAAATCAAAAGCTTTTCGGTAATCAATCCAGGCCATCGATAGAGATCGTTGATAGGATGCTTTGTCTTTACAGACACATCTATCTATGAGCAGGTTCTCCCGACATCCTGCTACGCCTTTCTTCGAGCCGCGTTGTTCATACATCTCTCGCCACACAGGTGTGGTTGAAGGAAACTTCTTCCACCAGAAGGCCTTGATACCGTCTGTTCCCAGAGCAGAATAGTTCTTCATGCCTCTTAATACGTTTTTCACCTCCTCGGTAGTGATAAGTGGGCATTCCTCCCCTGGTGTTACGAGGGCATTGCACAGTTCCTTGAAGCTATTTATGTTCTTTGCGCCTTCTTCAAGCGGATGTTGGACTTCATAGACTTCTCTCCAGAATGTTTCGACCTCCTCTGGTTTGGGCGGATGGTCGAAAGTAATTGGAGGGTCTTGGAAGAGTTTAGATGAATCAGATAAAAACTGTTGATTTTCTCTGACCCACCTGTCTTTCCGCTCTAGACTTCTCCTACCGTTACATGGTACTCGTATTCTGTCAACAATATGCTGCCTGATGGTCAGTAGCTTTGACTTGTTGATTGTGTGATGACGGATCCGCAGTTCGCGCGTGAACTGTCGAACCTTGGCAGTGAAAGTCCTGCCAGATGTTATGTAGTCGATCACACACTGAATGCGGGACGCTTACTGTCTTGCCCAGCCCATCTTTGTGCTGAGTTGATGCATTCGTCTTTTGGTCTTATGATCAAACGTTGGATTTGTTTTACGGCTTGCATCTGCCAAAGTTCTCGCTGCATTGTACACACCACAGTTGATAGTCCAGAGGTCTGATTCTTCGGAAAAATCTCCACGAAGCTCATCATCCAGTTCAGTCAGATCTTTGGGCTTGGGAGAAACCTGAATGTTGATGTTTCTCCGAGTCCTGAAGCATCGTTCTTCCTCTATTGGATGCCTGTTCGTGGTTGGTCTCAGCGTCGCCTCTTTTTCTCTATATCCGGCTTGTTCTGGCTGCGGTAGAGCAGGCGCTCCGCTCACATAACACCTATTCCGAGTTGTTCGGCATGGTTTCGCAGAGGTTGATGCGAAAAGTTCATGAGCTCTGGATGTTTCTCGCAACACAGAGCATGCAGTCGTGCCATGTAACCTTCTCGTTTAGGGACCATACTGGTATCGTAGCACTCTAGCAGGCCGTCATTGAGTTGATCCGTCCACTGAAGAGTAATAACATTCAGCCGGATAATCGCATTGACTCTGTCTTGATTGGCTCTCCCAACTCTAGGCTAGTCGGCATTGTTGTCCGACCCATTTTTGGGAGCCCTGCGCGTTCGATTGTTTTGAACCGCACTTACTGCAACTATGTATGTTTGGTTTTGTCATTGTTGTTCCCACGAGCAGCTGGGGGAAAGGGTTCGTCCACCCTTGTAGAGCCCCGCATGCAAGGATAAGGCTGTATACTCTGGGAGGTCACCCGGTATCTCAGAGTCACCGTTTAAGACACCTCCCCAGGTGCCATTCAGCTTTCGGCACGGTTTTTACACCTCCGCTTAGGGGTTCTTTCTTCGGGACCATCCCTGGACAAGTGCTCGGGGGCTTTGTCATAGGCCCTTTGGTTCGATTCCCAAGGAAACGAAACCGAATATATATATATATATATATATATATATTCGGTTTGTTTGTTTCGGTTTCGATTCCTTTGAAATAGAACCGAAGGGCCTATGACAAAGCCACGGTTTTTTTTCTAATTACCGTCAGACGCAATCCTTTAGAATTCCACAGACTACTTTGCAAGTCTATACCATTCTTTCAACGCGTTTAAGTTCATTCAGAATGACCTGAAATCGGCTAATGTACATTTTAAAAATGTTTGCCGGCTGGTCAGAGCAAGTTTAAATTATTTTTTATTTATTATAAACAAATAAAAGTGAAAACTATCCTTTTCAGAAGTGATATTGATTTTACTCAGCATTTATGATTCCTCATTATTATAGTTGATCGTCTGACAATAATTATGATGGTTTATACACAGTCATTTTCCATTTTTCAATTTATTCTGTAGCCAAAACTCTGAAGAAATAATTTTTATTCTGTTTTCGTTATTCTGTCTACTGATTATTGCTGATTTACTCCAAAGTGAAAATTTCGCAATATCTTCATAATCTATTTTTCATGAATCTGTTACCGTTGGTCAACGTCAACCAATTATGTTTCGACTTCACTGAGAGAAACATTTGTCTTGAAACAAAAGCATCTAAACCTAAACGTACCTCGATTAGTGAGAGTACTTAAGAAAATAAAAGTAGTAAGAACAATTATACTTCCACTATACAACGCGTATAACTAGAACGAATATCATATAGTCCGAGATCCCATTGCGTTTTTTGCTAGGTGTTGAGCCAGCATGGTAAAAGTTACTGGAGATGAAACCTTGGACATAGGCGATCAAGGAATGACACTCCTGTCAGCGCCAAGTCGGTCAAAGGTGTAATAAAAATGGGTTTTTAGCGATCGATTTTTTCGTTATTCATCTGTCGTTAGCTACCGCAATGAAATCTACACCATATTGTAGAGGGCAATTAGTGCTTTCGGAAAATGTACTTGTACCACCCTCCACTCGGACAAGAACCCCCGGCATGTAAACTTTGATACTTCGAGGATATATGCGTCACAATGGAACTTGAATACATTAGGAACAAATACCAAGGTGCGATTGATGATGACTGAACTATCTCTAATTAAATAATAAGTAATTTTTACAGTACAGATGTCCCGTAAACGATTAAGAGCATGTTAAGATATGCGGTGTAATGATAATTTAATAAAAAGTACCTTAAACTTTAAAACTTTCCAGGGAATGTTCCTACCAGCGCTATGGATGTAAGTGTTAGGGCGATGTCACTGCAGGATACAACTACCGAAAGGTCGACCTCTTCAGAAACTGTAAGAGGATCCATTACGATCCCTTCGTGACAATAACATTCTGCCGTGAGCGCACAGTAGCAGTCACATACATGGGACTCAAAGCATTTTCCTTAATTTTATTGCGAAATGAAAGTTGACATTTTTGTCTACGCCATGAGCTATTTTTTGAAAATGATTTACTTAAAAAAAATTAAAATTAATTTTAAGTTATTCAAATCCTTTCAATTAATAACCTATTTTAACAAATTAAAAATTAGGCCGCGACATTTTTTTTCCAAAAAGTTTTGCAAAAAATGTCAAATTAAAAAATGAAAAACACAATTAAATTAACCTTGCCAGAGTCAAAATTTTTTGCTCATATAATTAATGAATCAGATTATTAGTTTAGGTGATAATAAATAAAAATTGCATTTTTCATCGTTCCCAAATTCGATGTTTTTTAAAACTCAACTCGCCGTTTCTAGCTCAATAACTGGTAAAATGTTTTAAAATTTTTACAGTATATACAGAATACATACGTTACACCTCCAAAGTCGATGAATCACATAAAAATTGCATTTGTCCACTTATATTTAATAACAATTGCCGGGGTACCGGTAACCGGGTTTCGGACACTTTGGCGGGAAAAAGTATGCGACGAACTTAAACTTTGAGAAAACTTCGAGCGAGCCATTTTTCTACGACGTATGAAGAAAACTTTCCGAAAATTTCAGTGTAATCGGGTCATAAATATTGTGACTATGCATGATTTCATCAAAAACGCTCGGCGTGCGAGCAACTCATCCAGCCTTCGCGCGCGGCAGTAACGGAATATTATTCGCTTTTCGCATATTTTTTTAACACTGAGATGGTACATTGTAAAATTTATTGTTTTTTGATTATTCAAAATATTCATATCGTTAATCATATTCACGTACCATTCTTCTCGTCAACGATTATTTTCAGACACGTGTGAAAATCAATTTTTTTCCATCAAAATTCACGCAAAATGATGAAAAACACTAAAAAATAAATGACGTGAAGTCTTTGTTCCGTTACTCGAGTCCAGAGGGAAAAGAATTTTTTAATGACATTTTTGAAGAATTACTCTTCATATTTGACTTTGGAAGAAAATTCGGAACTGAACTGTTCAAAAGTACTTGACTCAAAAAAAAAAAATTTTAATCAACCAAAACAAACGTGGAAAAAACGGCGTGAAGAAAAAACCTGTAATAAAAACGCGTAATTCAAAAAGAGACGTTCCAGTATTAAAAAATTCTTCTCAGAAATCGCATCTGAAAAAACGTGGCGCAGAAAACCCGAAATCGAACCTACGAAAGAAATAGCAAAGCATAATATATTATTTCTTGTGAGAACGTATGGGACGAATTTGTTAATTGCTAGTAACCATTTAAAAAATGAGAGCGTACAATAAGTATGTAAAAAAAGTTCGTGTATTATAATCTATTAGCATCTGTTATCAAATTAATTATTGTATAGAAAATCCGAGTTTTTCATCCTTTTGCGTGAATTTCGATGGAAAAAAGTTGATTTTCACACGTGTCTGAAAATAATTGATGACGAGAAGAATGGCACGTGAGTATGACTAACGATATAAATATTTTGAATAATTAAAAAACAATAAATTTTACAATGTACCATCGCAGTGTTAAAAAAAATATGCGAAAAACGAACAATATTCCGTTACTGCCGCGCGCGAAGGCAGGACGAGCTGCTTGTACGCCGAGCGTTTTTTATGAAATCATCCATAGTTACAATATTTATGACCCGATTAAACTGAAACTTTGGGAAAGTTTTCTTCATACTTCGTAGAAATACGGCTCGCTCGAAGTTTTCTCAAAGTTTAAGTTCATCGCATACTTTTTCCCGCCAAAGTGTCCGAAACCCGGTTACCGGCACCTCGGCAATTGTTATTAAATATAAGTGAACAAATGCAATTTTTATGCGAGTTGAGTTTTAAAAAACATCGAAGCTCCAAAATTTAAAGGATTTATTACTTATCTGGAATGGAAGCTTCTAATGTGTCCCCTAAGGGTTTACATTGTTCTTGTATCTCTTCCCTATTCCTTCACACACCCCCCACACACTTACTTGGTGGTGGGAGGGGGACCTACAGTTTTAGGTGGGTTCCGAACCACCAAGAGCAACAGCCTTAAGTACTTAGAGAACTTTTTTCTCTAGAGGTACCGGTCCCGCGACTCTCCGAAGATGAACAACTCCCTTGTTAGGCAAATGTTGACCGCATGGGCCACCGAGACTCTTCCAGAGTGCGAGGCGGGAATCGAACCCGCAAGCCGACGGAGTGGGTCCAAAGCCTATGCCTTAACCCCCACGACCATCGTCCGACTTGATTTATTACTTTCGGATGTATTAAAAGTAAAAAATATTTGAATTTCAGTACAATTTTCCAGCATAAAAAATAATCTAATGATTATAGTTATACTAATCTTATTTAGTAAAAAATGTGGAAGTAAAAACAAAAGCATCTGCTAAAAATAATTTTATTGGAACAATCCAGTTAAAAAAATTGTTCCAGATAAAAAATACTTGAACCTCAAATTAATATTCTAACTTTGAAGTTGAACTTGAACATCAAATCGAAGGCTAGCTGAAATTAGAAGTCTTCATAATGAAAAATTTTCAATAATAAAGCCTTCATAAAATTTTGCTAAATGTGGTAATTATTTATACATTTTCATCAAATATAAGAATGCACATTATATAATATAATACATAGTATAATAGTATAATAAAGTAGTATAATAAATTACAAACATAGGTAAGTGAAGTAAACGGTGTTTTTTTGTTGAACAATTTTTTTATTTTATTTCTGGAACAATATTTTAAGGTTTGCAGTATACAGAATTAGATAAGCAAAACAATCGAAATTTGTTAGGAGAGCAAAATAACATTCTGTAAAATAGAAATCACCATTTGATGTTAAAAACAAAAGTTTACTCCTGATCTGAAGTGTTTCTGAATTGAGGCCAAAAAAGTATAATTTGAAAAAATTTCCAGTTCCGAGCAATAAGATGTGGAAGTTTACAATCTCAAAGTGACAGGAACCTAAAATTGAAACAGGATTGGTTGATGATCACGATAAAAATTGCAATTTTCAGTTTAAACAAAAAATAAAACTTTGCTCCCGAGATATTGATTTGCTAAATTGAGAGAAAATGAGTTTTGCCTAGAAAAAGTTAACCAATCTCCAGTAAATCATTCAAGAATTTAGCGCTTCTAATTTCATGGGCTTTGAAAATCGTTTTCAGATAGCGACTAAAAGTCTATTTTTCAATTTTTAAAAACAATAAAAACTTGCTCCTGAAATATGGGATGGCTGAATAAGAATAAAAAAGTTTTCATAGAAAAAACTTATTCTGTTGCTGGAAAATAAAGATCTGAAGGGTAGAAATGCAAAAGGAGTCAAGCGCCAAATTTTCGAAATCGGGTTTATTAGCTCAAAAAATCAGATAAATTCTATTACACATGCCTGCCAAAGGATTTTTTTGGGGCATCATTTTTCAAAATTTGTGTTCTTGTGTTTACAGTCCGAGAAGCTTTTCTAACCACAAAGTAAAAAATCAAATTTTATTTTTCTCGACACAGGCTAATTATTTCTAATTACTATTTGGGTACCTTCCGTTCAGCGCTGAATAACCTAAAACCCAATTCCTCATTTTTTTGGAAATATGCCAAATTATTACTGCTATCTTCATTGTTTTGATGTTGAAATGTCAGTTTGACACCATTTCGAAGTCATAATTGGATTTTCAAATTTCGCGAAACAGCATAATTTTTTTTAAACAAACTTTTTGGAAATCAATTCGTCCATTCAATAGCTAGAATTCAAATTTTTAGTTTTTTCTTAAACTACAAATTGACTCCACAATTAATGTTGAAAGATGTTAAAAGTCGATACGGACCCAAAATCCAACCTCGAAACGTGACCTATTTCATTCAATTTCTCGAAGCCGGATGGCTTTTTGTGAGCGAACTTTCTTTATTTCGAAAGAGCATGAAAGTATCTCGAAAGTGCTTTCTTATTTTTTTCTTAAATGGTCCCGCTGAATTTACAACATGTTTTTAGTCCCTCCTGAAAAAATTGAAAAATGGCGCTTAACTCCTTTTGCATTTCTACCCTTCATTTAATATGGCGGTATCGTACTGTAACTGTTACAAAAGTTATAAAAGTGGCTTTTGGTAGAAAATGAAGATATAACATTTTATGTTTGAATTTGATTCCGGTATTTTGGTGCGAACAACGTGTGCAGACATGTGTACAGAGAGTCAGGTAGGACTTGCATGTTGGTGGCGGAAGTGAGAACGTGGTTAGTGTCAGGTGGTGAGAGGATTTACGGAATTTCTGTGGTAGGTGTGAGTGGAGTGTAAGGGTGGAAGCGGGGGAGGTGAGTAGGGTTGTGTAGGGTGAATTGGGGAGATAAAAAGTAATATTGAGAGTGGGTGTGAGGCGGGATTTAAGCAAATTGAGAGAGTGAGGTTAGGTTAGCAAGGAATCGGGGGAATTTGTGGTCAGGAGTCTTGGGTCTGCGAGGGTCAACGGTGGAGGTCGAAAATCTGGGGGGATGTTAAGTGAGGGAAAGGGGTGCCTGCAAAGGCTGTGAGGAATAGAAAAAAAAAAAAAGGGAAATAATGGAAAATTTGGCGGCAATAGACAGCACTCTGCAGAGGCATCTGGCGGTTGCAGAGGCTACTGCATGAAGAGGTCCCAGTTACCGGCGGCAGACCGGGAGGTTGGTAGTGAGAGTACTGGTAGTGACGGTGACGCGGAGAAAATTTTCCACGTGCCACGAGAGCCAACAGCGCGTGGCTCAGTGTCTAGTAGCGCGTCAGGGAGTGGGAGAAAGCGGGACGGTGGGAACGAAGGAAGAGAGAAGGTGAGGGAGAGAACGTCGAGCGCAAGTGACGGGGAGGATCTCTTGAAGAGGAAAAGAGACAGCCAAGAGAGTCCGGACAAAAGCGTGGTAGAGAGTCCGTTTAAAAAAAGCGGGAGAACCAGTAGGACACCCCCCAAAAAAATGGGGGAAAATGTGGAGAAGGAGGCTCTTGGTATGCTGATAAGCGAGATCAGGGGGCTAAGGGAGGAATTGAGAATTAGAGATGAGAAATGGGAAAAGGAGATGAAAGAAATGAGGGAGAGAGTAGAGTCGTTAGAGAGGAAAAGGAAAGAAAAAGAAATTAAAATAAAGCAGATGGAAGAGGAAAATAGGGTGTGGAAGGAAAGGATGGAAAAAAGGCTTGAGAATATGAAGAGCAGGACGAAAATGAAAGGAGAAGGCGGAGGTGGGGGGAGCGAGATTAAAGGTATTTGGGAGAGGGTAGAAAATATGATAGAAGAGAAAGTGGGAGAGCGTAGGAGTGAGAAGGAGGAGAGGGCGGATAGGGAAAGGTTAAGGGCAATGGAGTTGAGAATGGAGAGAAAAGAGAAGGCAGACAGGAGGAATAATATTGTAGTAAAAGGGTTGAAGCTAAAGAGCGGGGAAGAAAGAGAGGGTGTGGAAGCGCTGCTACAGAGCATAGGGTGGGTTAAAGACAGGGTAGGGAAAGTTTAGTTGGAGGGCAGAAAGGACAAGGAAGTGGCGGTTGTGGAGATGGAGAACTGGGAAGAAAAGTTGGGGGTAATGAGAAATAAAAATAGGATAAAGGACAAGAGAATTTTCATCGATCACGATTTAACGAGAAAGGAAAGGGATTTGCAGAGAATGCTGGACGACAGGGCTAGAAGGGAGAAGAGTGAAGGGAGATCGGCGAAGGTAGGATATAGAAAAATAAAAATAGACGAGAAAATGTGGGTGTGGGATGAGGAGAAAGAGGTGTTGAAGGAAGTGCAGGGGAATTTGTTTCGTAGGCAGTGGGTAGAAAGAAAGGAATGGGACAAAATAGAGCCAAAGCTGCCAAGGGGGTACAAGTGGAGACTCCAGGAGGCGGTCAGAGTGAAGAAAAAAGGAAGGGATAGTGGGGGAATCATAACGGGGGTTAGAGATGAATTAGACGAAGAAGTTCATGGAGAGAAGGAGAGGGAGGGAGTGCAAATGAGGGAAGTAAAAATAGGAGGGATAGCGTGTAAGTTTGTGACAGTGTACAATAAGGATGGGATGGAAAGAATTAAAGAAAGGGTGGAAGAATTGCTAGGCGAAAGAGAGGAGGGTATGGTGATACTGGGTGGGGATTTTAATGCGAGGATGGGAAGGGAAGGGGGCCTTTACAGGGAAGGAGAGAGCTTCAAAAGGAATTCGAAGGATGAGATAATAAATAAGGAGGGAGAGATTTTAATGGATTGGATGGAGGATAGAGGGTGGGCAGTGGCGAATGGTATGGCTAATGGGGACGAAGAGCGAGAATACACATATGTAAGTAAGGTGCGGGTATCGGTGATAGACTATGTGGTAATGAATATGCAAGGATGGGACGAGACGGAAAAATTCGCAGTAGAGGGGAAGGTGGAATCAGACCATCAGCCATTAAGTCTGCGGATAAGAGGTGAGGGTGGAGGAAGACAAGGCGGGGAAGAAGTCTCGATAGGGGAGAGGGTGACCTGGACGAGGGAGGCGATAGAGAAGTATCAGGAGCAGCTAGGAAATGTACGCTTTGGAGGGGAGTCTGTGAAAGAGATATGGGAGGATCTGAAAGAGAAGGTGAAAGGGTGTGTGCAAAAGAAGTTATTTAGAAAGAAGAAGAAAGGAATGGTGAAGCCATGGTGGGATAGGGAATGTAAAAAGATGAAAAGGAAGGTGAAGAGGAAGTACAAGAAGTGGAAAGAGGGTAATGCGAGAAGGGAGGAGTACGTAGAAACGAGAAAGGGGTTTAGATTGATGTGTAAGAAGAAAGAATAGGAAAAGGAGAAAGAGCTGGAAGAGGAGTTAGCAAATGTTAAGACGGAGGGGGACGTCTGGAAGATAATAAATAGGTTTAGGAAGCGTAGGGTGGGGGTCAGCGAGAAGATAGGGAGTGAGGAGTGGAGGGAATTTTTTAAAGAATCGTTCTAGGGCTCAGATTCAGGAAGACGGATGGGGGAAGTAGAAGAACGGGGGAGACAGAGATGGAGGAGTTGAATAAACAGCATGGCTGTTTAGTACACAAGAGGTTTGGGAGAGGCTGAAGGAGGCAGTGAAGAAAGTTTGGAGGGGTGAGGGATTCCCAGGAGGGTGGAGAGAAGGCTTAATAGTGCCACTGTATAAGAAAGGGGATAGAGATATGCAGGAAAATTATAGAGGGATTACGCTAATGAATACGGCGTATAAAGTATACGCGATGGTGGTGGCAGAGAGACTGCGGAAGGATGTCGAGGGGAAAGGAATATTCTTGGAGACGCAGGCGGGATTTAGGGCGGGTAGGAGTACTATCGACAATATTTACGTGCTGCAGCACGTGGTAGATAGAGAATTAGCGAAGAAGGGCGCGAGAGTATACGCGTTTTTTGTGGATCTCAAAGGTGCGTTTCCATCGGTGGATAGGGGGAGGTTGTGGGAGGCGATGGAGGATAGGGGAGTAGAGAGGGGCCTAATTGAAAGGGTAAGGGAGATATATGAAGAGACCAAAGACAAGGTAAGAGGAGGGGAGGGGATTTCGGAGGGATTCTGGATGGATAGGGGGTTAAGGCAAGGGTGTCCACTTAGCCCAACGCTTTTTGGGATTTTAATTGCGGATATGGAAAGTAAGCTGGAGGCCGGGGTGGTAGGAGGAGTCAGGATAGGAGGGGTCAGAATTTGGTCACTAGCGTATGCAGATGACATAGTGTTGCTGGCAAGCGGCGAGGAGGCCTTAAAGGAGATGATGAAGAGGTTGAGAAGATACCTGGATGAAAAGGGGTTAGAGCTAAATGTGGAAAAGTCCAAGGTTATGGTGTTCAGAAAAGGAGGGGGAAGGGATAAGGGAAGGGAAAGGAGGTGCAGGAGGTGAAAGAGTTTGTGTACTTGGGCTTCGTGTTTCGAAGGAATGGGGGAGTGGATGGTCACATAAAAGAGAGAGTGAGGAGGGCAAATGTAGTGATGAGGCAGGTGTGGGGGTTGGGAAAGAAGTTATTCGCAGATGATTTTGGAAGGCGAATGAAATTGTTTGATTCGCTAGTGATGAGTGTGCTATTGTATGGGGTATAAGTGTGGGGGTGGAAGGAAAGTGAAGAGGTTAATAGAACGCAGGAGAGGTATGTAAAGTGGACCCTGGGGTTGGCAAGGAACACGCCTAATTATATTGTCAGGAGGGAGACGGGGAGAACGAGTGTAGGAATTCTAGCAGGGAGCCGGGCGTGTAAATATGAGGAGAAATTTTTGGAAGAGGGGGGAAGTAGGCTGGTTAGGGCGTGTTAGTGGGAAAAGGAGAACAGGGGAGGGGGTGGGAAGATGGCGGCTGAGAGGGAAAGGTATTTAAAAAAGAATAGACTGCAGATGGATGAAGTGAGAAGCATGCACGAGGAAGGAAGGAAGGTTTATGACGTGGTTAAGCAAAGCGGCATGGAGAGAGAGAAGACAGAAGGCGAAGAGAGAATAAGAGAGTCAAGATTCAACGGGAACTATGTGTGGATTATGCCAAGTGCAAGAGCGCAATATTTATGTGAGAAAGGAGAGAAAGGAAGTCAGGAGCTTATAGCGAGGATGAGGTGTGGGTGCATGGAGGGTTTCAATAGGTTCTGGCTCTCGCGAGAGAAGAGGATGTGTGAACTGTGTGGAAAGGGGGATGCAAGAGTGGAGCACTGGTTGGAGGAGTGCGTGGAGGTGGAAAGAAGTGAGATAAGCATGGAGGTATTGTTGCATGAAAAGGGGGAAGAGGAAAGGAGGAAGAGGAGTGGAGAAGGAAAGATTGTAAATAAGAGAGAAAGTAGATATAAATAACATGTAAATATTGTAAATAGTAGATAAGTAGTAGGTATTAGAGCGAAAGCAGAGGTTGGCAAGCGAGGCAATGCGAAAAAGTAGGGATATGCGAGCGAGGCGAAGCGAGGAAGGCAGGGCGATACGAGCGTGCGGCTTAGAGATAAGGAATGGATGGATGTTAGTTTTTATGGGTTAGTTTTAAGAAAAATCTGTAAAAAAATGGATGTGTAAGCAAGTCAATTTTTTAAGGCCAGCAGGCTGACAAATAAACGTTTATCTATCAGAGAGTCAGGTATCTGGTTACGAATTACCAGTCTTTCCATTACTACAATGAAAATGAAATTTCGAACAAATTTTTTAATAACATGTACTTGATTTTTTAATAATGTGTAATGCAAAAAGCTCATTTTCGCCAAAATATTTTAAAAATGTATAAACTATACCTTACAAAAAAAACATATTGTCATACTTGAATGTTGTGTTTTTCATAAACCCCCAATGTGTTCTTCTGAATCTCTATAACTTCTGACTTAATTGAGATATTTATCGTTTTATTTTCATTTTAATAGCGCTTATTATCTTCTTTTGTAATAAAAAAATCGTGTATTCGAGAATGGTGCGAGCTCGCGAACTGACGGCGGTAATGCAGCGCTACTGCGATTGCCCTGATATTGGTGGTATCTTTCTGGTTCTGAGTCGCAGAAGGCTCATAGACTCAACGTTATTGGCTAATAACAGCGTCTCTAATCGCGTCATATATTTGACATTCCACGGCGCATCTTATTTTGACTCTAATCTTAACTATACATAGTAATATATTTTGAACAGGATTTACTAAATAAGTTGTCTTTCACAAAAGTATTGAAATGTATCACAAAAATGTATCACAAAATACAAAGTATTGAAATGAATAAAAGTAAGATCTATATTGAATTTAATTTTATTAGTCTATTAAACACTCATTTGTAGATATAGGAATGATGTGATCTAGTAATTACAACTAAATAGTTTAGAAAGGATACCTGTACTCGAGCAATAGTCACTAGTACCATAATAATCTATAATATAATACAGCACTATTCATAACAATTATTTCTCCATTTTTCTCCGTGTAATGTAAGTTCGGACATACTCCAGATAGGGCCACATAATATTCCGTCGGGCAAATAATTCCATTTTCTGTTTCCGATATCCGCTTGAAAGTCGGATAGAGCCAGATAGGCAATCGTCTTCGGACTCGAATGAAAATTATCTTCTAATGTACACTCCCGTCGGAAATTGTGCGCGCGGCTCTTGTGAGCGCTATTAAAAATCACTGCTGACTTCGAACCAGGATGTTTCGTTGAAAAAAAGAGATAGGACATTTTTTAAAAAACAGTTGGAAAGCTTATGAAATTCCACGTCCAGTGGTACCCCATTAATATTTTTTTGACCTTCTGAAAATAATACAGCACATGAGAAGTTTAAAAACAAAATTCAAGATTTTCTCAAATTTTCTACTTCAACCACGAAAACTCAGAAAATCTTCATGGGTACCCGAGATATGATTAAAAATGTTCAATCGTATCTGAGCTCAATTTCACCGAACTATCGTGATTCGAAGTCAGCAGTGATTTTTAATAGCGCTCACAAGAGCCGTGCGCACAATTTCCGACGGTAGTGTAAGTTTCGACAAAGTTCCAGATAGGGTCGCATAAGATTCCGTAGGGCAAATAATTCAATTTTCTATTTCCGATGTTCGCTTTAAATCCGAATAGATCCAGATGGGCAATTGTTTTCATACTTGAACGAAAACAGTCTTCTGATGTAAGTTTCGACAAATTTCCACATAAGATTCCGTTGGGTGAGTAATTCCATTTTCTGTTTCTTGTGATCGCTTCAAAGCCTGATCGATCCAGATAAAAAACCATTTTCGGACTTAGACGAAAAGTGTCTTCTAACTTATGTTTCGAAAGTGTTCCGGATAGGGTTGCATTAGATTCCGTCAGGAAAGTAATTCAATTTTCTATTTCCGATGTTCGCTTCAAAGCCGGATGGATCCACATAGAAAACATTGTTCGTGTATGGACTGAAACAAACTTTTGTGATGTAAGTTTTGAAGAAGTTCCAGACAGGGCCGCATAAGATTCTGTCGGGCAAATTTCTGTTTCCGATGTTCGCTTCAAAGCCGGATAGATCCAGATAGAAAACCGTTTTTAGACTTGAGCGAAAACATTCTTCTAATGTAAGTTCCGCCATAGTTCCAGATAGGGCAGCCTAAGATTCCGTCGGGCAAATAATTCAATTTTCCATTTCCGATGTTCGCTTTAAAGCCGAATAGATCCAGATAGGCAATCGTTTTCGGACTTAAATGAAAACAGTCTTCTAATGTAAGTTCCGAAGTAGTTCCTGATCGGGCCGCATACGATTTCGTCGGGCAAATAATTCAATTTTCTATTCCCAATGTTCGCTTTAAAGCCGCATAGATCCATATAGGCAATCGTTTTCGGACTTGAACGAAAATAGTTTTCTGATGTAAGTTTCGACGAAGTTCCACATAAGATTCCGTCGGGTAAATAATTCCATTTTCTGTTTCCAAAGTTCGCTTCGAAGCCGGATAGATCCAGATAAAACCCCGTTTTTAGACTTAACGAAACAGTTTTCTAATGTAAGTTCCGACATAGTTTCAGATAGGGCCGCTTAAGCTTCCGTCGGGAAGAGAATTCAGTTTTCTGTTTCCAAAGTTCGCTTGAAACCCGGATAGATCCAGATAGAAACCCGTTTTCAGACTTAAACGAAAACAGTCTTCTAATGTAATTTCCGACATAGTTTGTGATAGGGCCGCGTAAGATTCCGTCTGGAAAATCATTCAATTTTCCATTTTCGATGTTCGTTTTAAGGGGGTCATCCCGTGTGACGGTTTCAAAAAATCGATTTTTTTCATAAATCCAATCTAGAGTAAAAATTTAGAAGCTCTGTGTTTCTTAATTCCGCTACAAAAAATTTCGGAAAAACCATACAAAAAGATAGTCACACGGGATGAACCCCTTAAAGCCGGATAGATCCAGATAGGCAATTGTTTTCGGACTTGAACGGAAACAGTTTTCTGATGTATCTTTCGACAAAGTTACAGATATGACCGCATAAGCTTCCGTCGGCCAAATAATTCAATTTTTTGTTTTCGATGTTCCCTTGAAAGCCGGATAGATCCAGATAGGCAATCATTTTTGGACTTCAACGAAAACAGTCTTCTGATGTAGGTTCCGACATAGTTGCAGATATGACCGCATAAACTTTCGTCGGCCAAATAATTCAGTTTTTTGTTTCCGATGTTCCCTTGAAAGCCGGATAGATCCAGATAGAAAGCGGCTGTTGAACATAGATGAAAAGAGTCTTCCAACTTAAGTTCCGACAAAGTTCCGGATAGGGTTAGATAAATGCTATTTTCCATAAGTCATCAGGATTAAAACCCGGATAGAGTCGCTAGTTTTCCGTTTAAGACTTTACGAACCGAAAGAGATCCAGATAGAGACGAAATAAAATCCGACGTGGGTTATCCGCACCTTTATCCGGTTTTGTGTTTGACTCAATCGGATTCTATCCGTCATTTTAAGCATAGTGTTCCGAAAATTGATCCTAAATATAAAAAAGGTAAAATTTTTCTTCGAAAAATTCACAAATTTATTTACAATAAGAAAGAATCGGCATTTCCCGGATTGAAAGTTATGGGTTTGCATGAATTTGTGATTTATTCTGAGTGAGAAGGATTGAAGCATGGGTTCGGATAGGGGACACCGATTGAAATTCATTGAAAGTTGTTCGGATTGATTTCGGATTAATGAAGATTGGGGGCACGGATTGAAAATAATTAAAAGGTAACTTCGATTTGATTTTGGATTCATTCGGATTGAAGGCACTTACGAGAAAGGATTAAAAATCGTTCGGATTGATTCGGATTGGGGTCACGGATTGAAAGGTGTTTTAGGATTGATTCGGATTGGGGTCACCCATTGAAAAGTATGTTCAGATTAGATTTCTGATTCATTTGGATTGAATTTGTTGTTGGGTACGGATTGGAAATGAGTGAAAGTCGTTCGGAATGATCTCGAATTCATTCGGGTTGGACATCGGATTGAGAAAGAATGAAAGTTTGTTCGTGTGAGTATCCCGTTTATTCGGTTTGGTGTCGGATTCTATCGGATTTATTCAGTCTGATGCCGGATTCTTTAGAATTGAACTTTGAAAGGACTTACTGATTGAAAAGAATTCAGAAGGATTAAAATCTTTCTGGTTGGGACTCGGATTCATTCGGATTGTCCGTTTGGATTGGTTTCAGATTCATTCCGATTAGACATACGGATTAAAACGTGTGTTCGGATTCATTTCAAAATTTTGTACTCCAGGAAAACAGGTGTTTTTACGTTATTTTTTTAAATATTGATTTGGAGAAAAAATGTTTTTGATACTAGTTGTTCAAGTTCATGATATTTATATTTTTTGTTGCATACCTTTCACGACAAACTTATTATTTTCCGAGTAATAGTGGAAGTAATTTTTTGTTTAATGACCGCCATTTTTTATCGTAAGGGATATTTTGAGCCGCCCCACATCTTGAAACATTCTCTTATATAACAACTAAAACTTTGCAAAAGTCAACCTATCAGCAACAAGTGCAGCTTGATTTTGTATACCGCATCCACTACAACCAAATCTCAAAATAGGGATATTTTGAACTATTTTTAAAATGGTAAAGTTTTTCGAAAAAAAAATGTTGGACCAAGCCAAAATTTACAAGGTAATTAGTTCAAGAACTGATTTCAATACCTTGTGTATCGTGGGTTTTTCCGTTTTTTGCCTAAGAGATAAATTTTTTTAAATAATTAAATAAATTTTTCACGACAATGTGGTGATGGTCCAAAATTTTGAGTTTTAATGTGAAAATTTTCATATTTCGGCTTCAGAAATTGGAAAAAGGCTCGAATTCCTCACAAAACTATCAGAGCTGAATCTTATCATATTATATTATCATTAAAACTGTGATTATTTATGGGTTGAAGAATTGATTCAACACGCGTTGCTGTAGAAATAGCAATCTTTGACTTTGATAATCTTGAACTCCTCTGAACTTTGAAAGTGATAAATGTAAAAGCGAATAACAAAGATTGTTTCTTATTTACAGATGATGAAAGTTGTTCAGGAAAAAGAAGAGGAGAGAACACAAGCTGAGGCGATTGAACCTTTAAATAAGAAAAAACCTGTCAGTAGATTTAGACTCGAACGAACAAGTTTAAATAAGTAATGAAAACATAATTGGACATAATTATAATTATGCTGTAATAGTAAGTTTACTTATAAAACACAATTAGTACTGTATATGAAAATCGATAAAAGACTTAGACTTTGTAAACAGTCTGATTTATTAAATGGTGATTGAAATAACAGAAAATTAAAGAGTTTTCCCGATAAGCAGGCTTGCATTCAAAGGTATTAAAATTTTCAATTTCTACCCACCATTTTCCTTCAACGCATTAGAAGGCACTTTCTGCATCACAGCCACCTGTGTAGCAATCAATCTTGACAACGTAAAATTACCAATACTGTGTTTTTAAATGCTTTCTACGTCATTGTTATTCGAAAAACAGTAAATAAGAACAGCGAAATGTGCGAATTCAAAAGGGATCAAAATGTTCTATTCAATGGTTTAAGAGATAACATCTACTAGTATGGGGTTTCAAAACGCGAGGACAGAAACAGTATCTTACAGGATTTCGATTTCTGAAAAAAACAGGCTTGGATACATCTCAATAAAGCTGAAATAGACTCTAGTAAATCGAAATAACAATTTTCAACTTGAGCAACTCCGATGGAACGCATCTTGATATGTATTACTAAGCAGGAAAATTATATTGTATTAAAAGGTGTTGTCTTATGTCCACATGTTAATATGTTCAAGGATGTAAGGTTTTCAACAGTAATTACGCATAAATGTGGATAGAAATGCCTGAAATTATAACTAGACAATAACCAACACTGTAAACTTTTTTAAATTAATTCTCCTATTTAGCAAAGAACGTAATTATGATTAATTCGAGATTTTATAAATTTTATATACTTGTCACCCTGATCTTTCCAATGTTTTATAAATATATCCACAATTCACCAAATTTCCTAAGCTGGCGAAGACTGGGTGTTTTACCGTATCGTCCAATAAGATATAGGTATACTTATATATGCTTATATACTTGCATATACTTTGCCCAAGTTTGAGTCAGATTTATTTTTAGGTTGGGTGCGCTTCAGAATTCTTGTCTCAGTTTATGCGGATATTTTTTAAAATACATAGATTCAGCCAGAGAATCGTATTTTCAAGTTTTCCAAATAAGAATATGGAAACAAAAATAAAATTTTAGATCAAGAAAAATTCGCGTATAAAAAAGTATAAAACAAATAATTTTTTAATCAAAGTAAAAGCTGTGGAGTCAATTTCTCAATAACCTCGAAAATTGTATTCATTTGCAAGTTATACGTGCACGGATGAAATTACGCTACCATTTTCCATCTTATATTTTTTATCTTTCAAATAACAATAATTCAATTATATCTAGAATTCTTTACTATGAGTATACAAGTATTTACATTTTTTATTCTTATAACATTTTCAAATAAACTGAATTGCACTGTTATAATTAAGGCACATTTTAAATTGAGGTTAAGGATTCCTAGTAGCAAAATGGATGCAGTCTGGCACGAGTGTCGCGCCAGACAAGAAGTAGAAGGGGAAAAACATATTAAATTTGATATTTGTAAACTTTGCAAGTACATAAAACGTAATTCATTAATAATTAAGGACGTTTTTGAACCCTGTCAGAGGCTAGGAAGATGTTAACTTTCAAGAAAAAGATATTTAAAATATTAAGTGCTGGAAAAAAATGTAATAGTTTTGCAAATTGAATCTTACATAGAATTCAATTATCTAATCTGAAATCTAAATTTGTAACTGATCTGAAGATCCGTAACACGTTTACTTATGGAAAATTGTCAATGTCGTTATTAACTTTCAGGAAAAAATATAATAAAGTTGCAAACATGCAAGTGATTAGACTTACGGTTCAGAACTATACTCTCGTGTAGCAACTCTATTGCTTATACAGAACATACAGTTCTTCAAAATTGTGAAGAAGAATCTTTGTATTGGCATTAGGGTCTTATTAAT
>CAKNXH010064056.1:61896-74434 GCA_932178445.1 Andricus quercusramuli | reverse complement strand
ATTAATAAGACCCTAATGCCAATACAAAGATTCTTCTTCACAATTTTAAATAATTGGGTCAATTAAAACCGACATTTTTCGAAAAAACAGTAAAAATGTCACAGAACTATACAGTTCTTCATACGTGATCATCCACGTAGGAAGGGGCATTAAGGGGGGTTAATAACCTGCAGAGTAAGGCCCTCTTATGGAGATACTGTATTGGACCGCCATGGGGCCAGTGGCGCGCCACTTCAATCGCCTCTCTTGTAAAGTCTAGCCCTCGGGACTTACTATAGGTTTAAAAAATGTTGTCCTATCTACAAAAGTTTGAATAATTCAGTAAAAAAAAACGATGAAGAACGTAACAAACTTCACTCTAAAAATAATTTTGTTGCGAATGAATTCTCCATTCATGACACCGCCATACATTTATTATAAATAAAGTTACAGTTGCGTTAAAATACAAACACACGGTCAACAGCGTCAATTTCACGACAGTGAACCTTGACTTGTTATATTTCGTTCAAAAATCAGTAGAAACGAGGCGAAAAAATCCAGGCCCATTCCTTCACATTTTCTTTATATGTAATTGTGATAGAATGTAAATTGTGATAGAAAGCTCAGTTTGACGTCCGCTAAAAAAAACCTTTGGTTTTTTTAAACCAACGTCAAAATATACTTAATTTAATTATTTTCTTGGCCATTCGTCACGATGGGTACTATGAGTTTTTAATATTTGCCGCGCACCAGCGACGCCACTTGTGGCGACTATGTACATTATTATCTTAGTGTGAAGACTGGCCGCCGTGCTAGCGTTTTCTAACAAAATGAATAACCTCTTCTGGGTCCTCGATCATATCGAGGATTCCCGGATTTCCCTAAAATACGAAATGATCTCGCGAGAATGAATAATCTCTTCCGGGTCCTCTATCATATCGAGGATTCCCGGATTTCCCTGAGATACAAAAAAATCTCGCGAAAATAAATAATCTCTTCCGAGTCCTCGATCATATCGAGGATTCCCGGGTTTTCCTAAAAAACTAAACTCGCGAAAATAAATAATCTCTTACGGGTCCTCGAGCATATCGAGGATTCCCGGGTTTTCCTGAAAAACTAAACTCGCGAAAATAAATAATCTTTTCCAGGTCCTCGATCGTACCGAGGATAACCGGGTTTTCTCAAAAACCTCCTATCTCTTCTGGGTCCTCGATCACATCGAGGATAACCGGGTTTTCCTAAAAAAATAAACTAGCGAAAATAAATAATCTCTTCCGGTTCCTCGATCATATCGAGGATAACTGGTTTTTTTTTCCGAGTCCTCGATCGTACCGAGGATAATCGGGTTTCCCTAAAAAACTAAACTCGCGAAACTAAATAATCTCTTCCGGGTCCTTGATCTCATCGAGGATAACCGGGTTCCTTTATCCGGGTCTTCGATCGTAGCGAGGATAACCGGGTTTCCCTAAACAACTAAACTCACGAAAATTAAACTCTTCCGGGTCCTTGATCATATCGAGGATTTCCGGATTTCCTTAAGAATAGAATCACAAAAATTATACAAGTGAATTACATAACTCCGGGCTGAGTTATGAGGGAGTACTGAGGGATCTCCGGGTTACCCTCACGCGAATCACCCCGATAAGACGCCGACTCACAGAGGAGTGGGAGGATGCCCACTTAAGTCGGCATCAAGTGGTTCCCTCCAGCCTTAAAAGGCCCCGGCCACCTTCGCCCCAGTCTCCGGAGAAGGAAAGAAAGGTGTGAGACCTTCCTTCATCCCAACGATCCCCAGAGAAACCAAGGAAATCCTCTCGCCCACCGAGAAGGTCTCCCAAGAAGCAGGAGGCCTTGCTACGAGCCTTCGGCCACCATCCTCCGAAACCTTCATCGGCTAGTGGTAGTGCCGCGGACGTGATAGTTCGTCCGAGTACCTACCGAATACCAAAGAAAGTCAGATCGATTATAATTAAACCGCCCGTCGAGAAAGTCCGCAGGAATTTGTTCCACTAATTATGACAACGTAAGTATGTAAGTAAGCTTGTCTTCGGTAATAAAAAAAATGAATAAAAAATAAAACTGATGAAAAGCTAAAGCTTGAGATAAGTAAAAACATTCAAATAATACAATGACATAAGAAATAAAGTTGCATAATTATTATATAATTTATTATTTGCAATTAATTTTTCCACGCTTTTTTTTCTGTGCGCAAAAAAAGATTCATCAGTATCAATGTAAGGCTAAGGCCATACTATGGTGACGGCGATTTGTCAAGCTCAGCTTAGAGGGCAGCACCGTGAGTGCAGATATACCTTGTACACAAGAACAAGGCATTATCTACGATTTCCTTAGTTTTTTGTTATTTGGAAAGCGATTTGCTCCTTTATTTGTATACCCAAATACCACATGCACACCTGACATTTCGAAAATAGTGCTTGAAGCAATCACCTCAACGCTGCGTTATCAAGGACTGATATAATTCGAATAGCAGACGTTGCCACCCTTGGAACCGTCGTCTTTTGTATCTCTACGCGCACTAGCGACCTTAGCGGCGGCAAGTGACAGTCGCCGTCCCCATTCGGAACTTTTCACCAGCTACCTGCTGCATGTAACTTGGGAAAACTAAAAAAAAAAAGCCAAAGGCGTAGGAAACTGATATTCTCTTGTGAACATGAATTTAACTTCTCACGCTGACAGTTCCACTCCAGAAAAAATAAGAAACTTTCAGAGGCAGATGAAAAATATTATTGGAGAAAATTGATCGCATGAGATGAAACTAACTAAATACCGATAAATTAAACACTTGAGCAATTCCAGGTCAACTCATCTGAAGAATTTCATCTACTGTTAGTAATTTTGATGTAAAATCTAGTATCCGTTCTCTAAAGTGTTTGAAAAAGACATAAAATAGTTGTTTAAAAATTCAAAATAATAAGGAGATATTTAATTTAATATGTTTGTCCTTCCTTTGAACTTTCATAATTTTGATGATTTTATTGATATTAGGGTGTACTTTTTTAATTATTCAGAATGAGACGCCTTTCAATAAAATAGAATAATATAATAGAATAAGCTTGATACAATTTTTTCCATAGATTCAGCTCTAGAGTCGAATTTGATGCAAAGAAGTCGCGGAACTTTAAATATGTGTAAATGCTCACAAATTAAACCAAAAATCACTATTTCTTACATTTTAATAAATTTTTGTAACATCAATAAAAATATTATTGTTTTTCATTTTTTAAAGCATGTGCTATGGAGGAGTTACTGATTTGGGACTGAGTGGAAGAGACTAAATGGGAACCCTGGAGCGGAAAATTATATTGGATGGATCAGTTACACTTGCCGCTCCCAAGCGATATAAAAAAATTATAGAAAAAATAATTGCTAATAGCTGATTATTTAATAATTTTGAAACCTTACTTCTTATGTCATTGTATTATTTGAATTTTGTACTTATCTCAAGCTTGAGCTGAGCTTTCTATCACAATTTAGGGCTGAGATAGGGTCCTCCTCGATAATTAACTCTATAAGCTACAATCATTCAAATTTTTCAATTTTTAGGACACCTACATTTACAGAAAATGTCAAGGAATTCGTCAGATTTTTTCACCTCGTTTCAGTTGATTTTTCAACAAAATATAGTAAGTCAAAGTTCACTGTCCCTAAATTGACGCTGTTGACCGTGTTTTTTTACCTTCACCCAACTGTAGCTTTATTTATTATTAATATATGACGGTGTCAAGAATAGAGATTTTGATCGCAATACAATTATCTTTGCGGTGAAGTTTGTTACGTTCTGTAGCGATTTTATTTCACTGACTTACTCAAACATTGGTAGAGAGGTCAACATGTTGTAAACCTATAGCTGAGATATTATACGTTTATAGTATTGAGTTTGTAATCCATTAAGATGTCGGGAACCTGCTAAAATTTCAAAAATGAAATTTTTACGGGTTTGAGGGCCTCCTGCCCTGATCCCTTGCTTTCTCTTACTTCTTCCAGTTTTTCCATCCACGTCACTACCTGTCCATTACTATCCAAAATCCATCTTACACACTCATCCACACTCAACTGTCCATCTTCATCTCCTGTACACCACTCTAACACATGTGCCCATGACTCCATTTCGTATCCACATACTCTGCACAGATTGTCATGTTCATCCATCCAATATCTACAAGATCTCACTCCTTCTCCCATTCTAAACGGTACCACTATATTCCATTTGTCTTCCTATTTCATTTTTTGCAAATATTCGGGATCCGTCAACCCTTTGACCATCATATACCATCTATTGTACCTCGAATCCATAATCTTTGTTCACCTCTCTTCTCCTTGTCTTACTAATAGCTCTAACTCTATGTCCTGCCACCCCAGTACCCCTTCTTGTATATCACAAACCCTCCTTATTTTTTTCCTTTCTTAATGTCATTTCGAATTTCCCAAATTGCCTCTCGCCTCCGTGTTTCGAACATGGTTTCAGCATCTCTTCAAACCTCCAGGCTCTCTTAATTTGTCTACTCACCATTTTTTCCCTTTCTAGTTCTTCTCTTAAAATGTATCTTGGGCAACTCCAACTAACCCCCATTACCCATCTTACCCACTCCATAACACAACACCGCCCAAACCAACGCATCAAACAACCAAACCCTCATTTTCCAATCGTCATTAAACCTTCTCTTTCCTGTACCCCATACTTGGCCCATTACTTTACTCGTACATTTGATTTTTTTCCTCACCTGCACCTCGTTTCCCCCTCCTACTTCAAACCAAAAGCCTAAGTAACAGAACTCCTTCACACTTTCTACTGCAGCATATTAAATAGTAGCGGACTCAACGGGGCCCTTGCCTTAGACCTCTTCCTGTCCAGACCACCTACCCCTTTTCCCCCCTATCTTCACCCTAATCCTGGTTTCATAAAAAATTTCCTTTATCCTCTCCATCAACTCTTTCTCTATTCCGCTCTCGTTGATTGCCTGTCATAGCACTTTTCTATTCACTAAGTCAAAAGCTGCTTTACAATCTACGAACAAGGCGACTAATTTCCTTCTTTTTCTCCCTAAGTTTCCGTTAACCAAGTAGTTGAGTACGTAAATATTATCTATTGTCCCCATCCCTTTTCTAAAACCCGTCTGATTGTGTTGGATACTTTGTTTCTCTTCTGTCTGACTCTCTAACCTTTTTCTTAGAATTTCTGCGTATATTTTATAACCCACTGGCATGAGAGTGATCCCTCTGTACTCTTCTACCTTCTTACCCTCCCCTTTCTTGACAAGCGGTACCACCAACCCTGTCATCCACTCCTCGGACCACCCTTCTCCTTTCCAGACCTTGTTGCAGATCTTCCACATCGTTCCCTTATCCATACTTTATCGCTTCGTTCTCCATACCATCCTCTCCTGTAGCCTTGTTTCTTTTCAGTCTATCTATCGCCTCATCCACTTCTTCTCTTGTTATTCCCTTTCCTTCCTCCATTTCTCCCTGGACTATCCTTCTATTTTCCCCTTTGATCCTATTTTGTTCTCCCCCTAACAGACCCTTAAAGTAATCCGTCCACTCACCCGTTTCTATTTCTTCATTCACGCCCTTCCTTCCTCCTCTTTCCCTATTTATCTCATCCCAGACCCTACCTTCTTTAATCGCTTTTTCTACTTCTTTCTTCTATTTCTCCTTTCGCCTTTGCTTTTTCCTTACCAGCATCCTCTCATGTTCTCTTTTTCTCCTGTTGTACTCCGCCTTCTCTATTTCTCCTTTCCTCCATTTTCTAACCCACTCTTCCATTATCTCTTTACTCTCCCTGTATTCCTCGTCCCACCAGCCTCTCTTTCTCTTTTCTCTTCCTGCTTTTGTACCTATCTCATCCTTTCCCTTCTCAATCGACCCTTTCAACCGTTCAATTCACGAGTCTACTCCCTCCTCCTTTTCATACCTAACATTCTCCTTTCCCATTTTTTGTTTAAACTCTTTTAACTTATCTTCCCCCCAGACTCCCATTTCCGTGTTCCTTCCTCCCCCTCTTTCCTTTCTGCCTCTGCCGCACTTGTGGACGCCATTTTCAGTGTCGCTATTACTGGGAAGTGCTCGGACCCAATCTCATTCCCCACATTCATACTGCATATCATATTCCTCATTCTTTCTTCCACCAGGATGCAGTCTATTACTGTTTCTCTCTTACCTATAAACGTGATCTCTTCCTTCTCATCTCCTTTCATATTGCCATTACATATGAACCACCCTGTTTCTCCTATTACGTCTAGTAACCTCCTCCCCTCCCGGTCTATCTCCCTATGTTTGGAGCTTCTTATATAGGCTTCCTTTTCTTCATCACAAGTCCCTCCCCCTTGCTCGCCAGTGCAGGCATTCAAGTAACCTCCTATCAAAACCAACTCTTCCTCCTTTTCATCCATCCACCTCTTTATTGATCTCCAACCTTCCTCTTCACCTCATTTTCTATATACACAAACCACTGCTATTTTGACTTTCCCATTATAATTCTTCTTACCATTTTTCCATCCTTTTCCTCCCTGTCCTCCTCTGTTCTCCATTTTCCTACCAATTCTTTTCTCAACCCTGAGACCATGTCGCCTATCTCTCTACCTTTAACGCGTTCCTTTCTTCCTTCTTGCATTGCCCACGCATAACTTTTATGTAACATCCTTTTCATCCCCTTACAATCCTTCTCATCCGCCCAGGTGTCACTCATCATCATCACATCCCACTTTTCTAATTCTCGCCAAAAACCTTCATTCATGTTTTTCAAGCCTAAAACATTTCAGAAAGCTATTTTCACGTTTTTCTTCTTCCTTTCCTCACCTATCCTCCTCAATTTTCTTCTGCCTTGCTGTTTGGAATCCCCTCTGTTTGATCGCTAACCTCTTTTGCATCTTCCTTTTTTCTACCTTTCTCAACTCTTTTTCCCTTTTCCCTTATTTCTTCAAATTCCTCGTCCCAGAATCATTCCTTCCCATTTATCCATTATCTGTCTCTCTCTATCCATACCATGCGCCCCTTTTTCCCATCTTCCCATGCCCTCTGGTCTATTTGCCATCTCCATTTCCTCTCCCTCCATGTCAAATCCTCTTCAATTCTTTCCCTTCTTTCTCTCAATAATTTTTTGTTCTCCATAATTTTCTTTTTCTCCTCCTCACTCCCTACATTTACTATAAACATTCCTTCTTTTCCTTCCTTCGTCCCTCCTATTCTCTTAACTCCTTCCGCCCTGACCTGAACTCCAATATCTCAGAAGATTTTACACTTCCTCTACCCCTGTTTCACTCTCCACTGTCAATCCCTTAACTACTATGTTATTTTTTCTCTTCGACCTTTCTTCCCCTTCCAGTCTCCTTTCAATGTGATTTAGTCTCTTCTTCAATCTTTCATTCTCATTTTGCATGTTCTTATTACTTCGTTTTCCTATTTCCGCATCCTCTGTTTCTTCCCCATATGCTCATCCCTCATTTCTAAGTTGTTTATCCGTTCTTCCAACTGTTTGTCTCACTATTTCTCTTTTCGTCATCCTCTTTCTGTCTATTCTCTATGCTCTCTAGTTTACCCCATACGTTATCCTTCTCCTCTTTCAAGAGTTTATCCCACTCTTCCCACTTTTCTCTTCCTTTTCTCACTTCCCCCCTCACATCATTTCCTTGCCTATTCATATCCCTATTCGTATCATCCAGTCTCTTCCTTGTTTCCTCTCTAAACCTTTTATCAGAGCCTCTAGTTTTCCAAACATTCCTCCATCCCCCCTATCTCTTTCTGATGTTTTCCGTTTAGTCCTAACTTTCTTGCTTTCCTTGCCCCTTTCTCATTCATCACCCCCTTCCTCTCTTTTTCTTTTTTCTTCCCCCTCACTACTGGTCGCGCTCACTTTTTTTCGCCATTCGTCTAAACTCCTATTGAAGCCCGCGCTGACTAGCTTTGTTAAGGCGCTTCTCCCCACTAATCGGTTTCTCTGCCTCGTCACTTCTTGTTTCAATTATTACCTGCTCTCGGGCACCCGTTTGTGGACTTCGTACCGTCGGCATCCTATCTTACTCACTTTCACCCTTTTCTTCACTCAACCTTCTTCCTTTACGTGTCAAAATATAGTCTCGAATGATAGGTCAAAATCAATAAAAAAATTCGTGCAATTTAAAATTTGTCGAAACGTTTCGGCTGCTATGTCAGCCCTAATCAGTCAAATATTTATTGCTGATATTATCATGGTAAACAATATCAACAATTCATAAAATTAAAGACCTCCATTAAAACAGTAAATATAGTAAAATATCAAAACTTCAAAAATGTTCAAAATAAAAACAAAACTTAAATTAAGAACGAAGGTCAGAAACCATTACTGAGTCATTGACGGATTACATGGTCAGTAATGGTTTCTGTCCTTCGTTCTTAATTTAAGTTTTGTTTTTATTTTTAACATTTTTGAGGTTTTGATATTTTACTATATTTACTGTTTTAATGGAGGTTTTTAATTTCCTTAATTGTTGATGTTGTTTACCATAATAATACCAGCAATAAATATTTGACTGATGAGGGCTGACATAGCAGCCGAGACGTTTCGACAAATTTTAAATTGGACGAATTTTTTTATTTATTTTGACCTACACTACAGTCGGCAATTGTGCGCACGACTCTTGTGAGCGCTATTAAACATCACTGCTGACTTCGAACCACGATATTTCGGCAAAAAAAAAAGAGATAGGGCATTTTCTAGAAAACGGTTGGAAAGCTCATGAAATTCCACGTCCAGTGGTACCCAATTAATATTTTTTGACCTTCTGAAAATAATACAGCACGTCAGAAGTTAAAAAGAAATTCAAGATTTTCTCAAATTTTCTACCTCAACTCAAATTTTAGCACGACCCAGGGAAATTTTTTCAAGAACTTGAAAATTATGCGACATCGAGCTTGAAATCTTATCTTTAATTTAAGCCAATAAAACTTAAAAAAATCATCGTGGGTGCCCGAGATATGATTAACAATGTTCATTCGTATCTGAGCTTAATTTTAGTCGACGATCACGGTTCTCGGCTGGTCTGCTACTCGCCTCCTTCGTTGAGGCAGGACCGAATAGGCCACGCACAGAGGTGGCGCCTAAGTGGATATTGTCCTATTCTTTAATATGCACTGTTAGAAATATGTTGAAAATTCAACCACTTTTCAACCACTTCTGTGGTTGAAATCTCGTTCATCGACGGAGTTGAAATAAAATTAACTCAAATGTAGTTGAAAATTCAACTACACAATGCCCCCTCATACTTCCCGCGAGGCCAGAACCCAAGGAGAAAAAGTCCCGCGAGGAGTTATTTCGTACGTTTGTGTCATGAGATCAATGAAATTAATAAAGGACATAATATTCAGGAAAAGAAGCAGCTTTAGAGAAGAAAAACAAAAGGTACGCTGGAATAATATTACCATAATGGAAACATTTCATTCACAATATCGGTACTAACTGCTGTATGTTTTTTTAGGTTATGTTTACAAAAACAAGTATTGAAAAGTTTGTCTAATTGGGCGCGCAACTCATTATGGTAATATAATTCCAACGTACCTTTTTTTGTCTTCTTTAAAGCTGCTTATTTTCCTAAATATTATATGCACTTTGTTAATCTCATGGATCACACGACACAAACGTACGAAATAACTCACTGATTCCTTATCAGAATTATTTCGGTACAGTTAGTGAATTTCAAAGCACAGTATTTTCCAGGAATCTGCATATGGGTTTCATTCCAGATTAAAAAAAAATTAAAATTGCTTTGAAATTTACTAACTGTGCCGAATAAAATTTTTTTCTCGTTACTGAAATTTCAATTGCATGTTGTTGAAATTTCAACAACGGTAATTGTATAAAACTTCAACCACATGTGGTTGAAAATTCAACCAGATATTTCTAACAGTGTGGAGACAATATTAGATCCAAATAACTGTTAACAATCACAAATTACAATAAATATTTTTTTTCATTCGCCATAATTTGAAATAAAAATTTCCCATAAAGGGAACCAAAAGTATAAGAGGGCTCGACTTAGGCGCCACCTCTGTGCGTGGCCTATTCGGTCCTGCCTCAACGAAGGAGATGAGCAGCAGAACGGCCGAGAACCGTGATCGTCAATTAAAATTGAGCTCAGATACGATTGAACATTTTTAATCATATCTCGGGCACCCATGAACATTTTTCAAGTCTTCTTGGCTTAAAAGAAAGATAAGATTTCAGGCTCGATGTCTTATAATTTTCAGGTTTTTGAAAAAATTGCCCTAGGTCGTGCTGAAAGTTGAAGTTGAGGTAGAAAATTGAGAAAATCCTGAATTTTTTTTAACTTCTCAGGTGCTGTATTATTTTCAGAAGGTCAACGAATATTAATTGGGTACCACTGGACGTGGAATTTCATGTGCTTTCCAACCGTTTTCTAGAAAATGCCCTATCTCTTTTTTTTGCCGCAATGTCGTGGTTCGAAGTCAGCAGTGATTTTTAATAGCGCTCACAAGAGTCAACAATGAACTTCTTCCTTTACACCAGATCTCCGCACTCACTGCCCATTCTGCATCCACACACGCTGATTTCCTTCACCAAAGCCAAAAAAACAAACACTTGAGACAAAAGAGTTCTCTCACGATCGGTACCGAAGACGAAAGCCGTTGCAAGTTTAGGTGAGGTTAACAAATATTATTTATACAGTTGTATACAATTGCAACCTATTTAGAGTGTATCAGAATTCCCCCTTTCACAGGAAATCTGAAGACACTAATCCTTTAACTCAACCCCAATTACCCCAAATATCCCAACAAGTAAAATGTGCCTGACGCTAGTTACAGTGACAAGTGTACCTTAAAGTTACAATACTGTTATATTCAAATTTAAGAATCTTTCTTTGAAATTTGAGAACAGAATATTACATCTTAAGAACGAATAATTGAAATTTAAGACAAAGAATTTCAAAGTTAGAAATAAAAAGTGTGGTAATTTTCAAACCGAGTATTGAAATTCGAGAGCAGAATATTGAATTTTACATACTGGAGTATCAAAATTTTAATGAAGGTATTTAAACTTAATGAACAAGAAGTTAAAATTTAAGAAATACAAATTTGATTTAAAATAATTATAATTATATAATAATATAATTATTAATAATAGTAATAACGGAATTTCTTCTCTACTGCATGCATTGAGCAGGCTTTTAAGGATTCTTTCCGATGGTAAAATTTCACTTGAAGCACGTGGATTATCTCTTGGACTTTGAGCGTTGAAATCGTGTTGCGTAAAAACCTATGCTTTTAAAATTGATGGATCATTACATCAAAGGTCATTAAATTAAGTTTTTGTATTGCGAGGAGGTGAAAAAGAGTACTGAATTTTATATGACGAGTATAAATTTCCTTAAAATCGTTCAAAAACTTTTTGATATATTGCATTTTACAAAACATTAAAAATGACGACACTCCCACAATTTAAAAATCTGTTCAAAAATATTTTACCACAATATCTTACCGGCCTAACACTATTATTTCCATAAGTTTCAGAGGACAGGTTTTCATCCAGGATTGTTTTAGGGTGATGTTAGAATATCAACCCTTAGCCCGGAAACTTCCTCGAAAAGTCAGGTGGGTATCTGTAAAATTTTATTTTAGAATTTATTGAGTAATTATTCCACATGCAATGTATTTTTCCATCTTTAAGTGTTGTTATAAGAACATATTTTTTAATAAGATTCATTTGTTATGGTTTTTAATAATTTATTACAACTAGCTAAAAATTATCACGCTTATGTCTGTTGGAGTAATTTTTCTATTTTGAATATCGCGCCGGAAGTCTATTTTAGTAGATTTTAGACATCGATAGTGAGACCAGGCTTCAGAGATGCAATATTTATGGAACTAGAGCAAGAATGGGCGCGCTTTGCGCACTAGAAGCCATTTTTCTTATTGAAATTTGAAGTAATAGATTTATTGGAATTGTACAACGTATGTGAACGAAAAATGAATGAAATAAAATGAAGTTTTTTTGTAATTTTCAAAATACTTTTTTTTATTAATCTGCGATAGATATGTAATAACATCTATAAATTCTCATTATCTTAAATTGTAGCGTATATAATAACAATATATTCTGTAACGTGGTGGCTAGTCCCCCGTTACGGATCCTTCCCTCAGCTATTATGATTATTAAACAAAATTTTTATTGACCGCGATTTTCCCATGGCCGACACAGGCTCAAATTTAGAAATACGATAGTATTAGAAAATAAGTTATTACTCATGAAAGCGAAATTGTTTTTTTTTTAGTTTGAAGGAATGAGAGTGCATTTATATTGTAAATTTTGAGAAGAATGAGTACCAGATAGATTAGTTTAGGGAACTAGAGACTAAGTAAATGTAAAGGATTATTACCTAATAGGTTAGAGTAGACACCTGGAGTAGTAAGGTAAGGAGGAGGGTGACGTCCTACAATGAGTCAAGAATCCCCGAGTTCTTTCTTTCATTTTATTGAAGAAATCCGGCAGGAAAAAACACTGTCACAGACTCCAAACGTCCACAAAACATACTACACCACCTACGCATCA
>CAKNXH010064056.1:39883-61886 GCA_932178445.1 Andricus quercusramuli | reverse complement strand
ATAATGAGGTCTAGATGTTAAATCATTGCTGACTAAGAAAAAAAAAAGGTTCGGATCGACTAGGTCATGGTTCGAGTTTAGATACTCGTTTATAAAGTCACGCATCAGCATTCATGTAATTATTATATTCTTAAATTTTATTAAATTTTACATTAACTTCTTTAAACTTTAACTTTTAAAGTACTTTTCTCGCCCTCACGAATCCCTCTCCTTGAGCTAGTTTAAGGTGATATAAATTATCTAGCATGATCAGCGTTGAAATCTGAAATAATTTGGAGTGACGCCAAGTAGGCGTCTGGCACCCGACAGCACGGTAAGTGCAAATCACAATCTTTTACTTTTCTGTACCGGCGTTGGTGCGGTCATTTAAGTAACGGTTCCCAGCTTACCTTTTGAGAGGCTGGGAAAAGCGTTACAATTCTTATCTAAGTGTGAAAGTATTATAAAAATAAATTTTTTGATTAAATCATTTGTAACATGTAAACATAAAGAACTATTGTTGTCGCACCATCTGTATGTCAATCTTATTATACTTTGCGAAGTCATATTAACCATGCAGTATTTATCTGTTTTTTAAAATCATTAAAAATTTACATTTTGGTTTCCCTGAAGGAAGTGTTCTATGTGCACAATCCATTTTAAATATACTGAAACTTTCGAAAGATTTAAGAAATGGACCGTAAGTAATCCAAAAGTATTATATGTTCCAAATGTTTATTTTATTATAGTTATTTTCATATTTGTGTTCATCTATTATTTTCAAGCAAAATTTATCATTTTTATTCATTTCGAATATACTTAAGCTGATTTTATTTCCTCAAAGGTTCTGTACAATTATATGTGTGACGATTTTATTTAAATTATTGTATTTAGAAATTTGACATCATATTTGTGTGAATATTTGTAAAGAACCTTTCAAGGAGTATAATTATCTTTTTGAAATTGAATTTGAATTAAAATTACGAGTTATGCTTCAAGCCGAATTGAAGACAATAATATGCAAATAACTACCATGAAATAATGAATTAGAACGTTACCAATTTCAGTATTATGTACGTTTATGTTTATCTTCAAAAAATTGTTCCCAATAACGAAGATGCATTCAAAATAATGCCTAATGGATTCAAATATTAATTATTTTCAACTTGACAGTACACACAAAACATTTTCATCTATTTTGAATATAAATTGTATGTTTAAAGGCGATTTTATATCTTACGTAAATTTGTTGAAAGCAGAAGAACATATATAAAATTTTAACTGATACGTACTATTATCTTAAAAGTACTAAAACATTTAATAATATTTTGTTATCATCATGTACAATTTTATTTATAAAAAATCTTGTAACTTGTGAAAAAAATTAATTTTATTTAGTTTTTAATTAGTAACACTGTGTTTAATGAGTTATAGATTATTTTAGTCATTTTGTTTTAATGTTATTAAAAATTATATATGTTCATCTGTCCTGAACCAATTCGCAAAATATGTGTATGAACTATATCAATTGTGCGTACGTCCAACAATGTACTGAATGTGCAAAATAACCTATAATAATATAAAACCTTTGTAAACATAAAAAAAAAATTTCTACTTTAGAAATACTGATGATAAAAGTCTTTCTGTTTTGAGTTTCCATCGGGATAAGTGTGATAAGGGGATTAGTCTGATAAATTGAAAATTTCGAATGAAAAACCAGTTCATTATTCAACATTTTTTAGTGCAAGATAAATATCATATATTTTATTATTGGTATAAAAAATATGACTTTCTTTAGTTATTGTTTCCCTCACAGCAATATAATATCCCACGATAACCCACTTATGTCCCGGGTTAACCCTGGGATATCCTAGGGATAAATCGGCGTAATATCCTGCAAGGCGTAAATTTGTATATCCCTGATATATTTCCAGGTTATCTTCGATTTTTAATGGGACGCTTCTGGAATATTCAAATGTTCCACTCGGGATATATAAAAAATTTCAATAACTCGACACGTGGGATATTTGAACATCCCATAAACGTCTCATAGACATCTTGCATATCCCCGGTATATCCAAATTTTCGCCTTGCATGATATTACGGCGTGTTATCCCTAGGATATTTCATGCATGAACCAGGACCCAAATTTGATGAAGTGGAATATCTCGGTAAATCCTATTGCTGTGAGGTTTTAATCAATTATTAAAAAAAAAAACTTGAATGATTTTAGGAAACTCCAATGCGTAATTGTGTCACCTTGTGTTTTGATTATAATTGTTCCTACATTTATTAATGATAATATAACTTTGCAATGTAATATCACACTAACCCCTATTGATTCTATGAAAAGAATCTTACGCATCCTTAGCCTCTATCCGCTATTGTAGGGTGCTTGAAATCAAGGAAACCTAATATTGTTACATAATAATGTGCTTAAGTACACTAAACGTAAATTGTATGATTTAATCATATAAAACATGTATATCTAAAAAATATCTTTGTCGCAGCATCTTAATGTGAATTTCGTTTTAGTTTCCGAAACCATATTTTTCATACAGTATTTATCTGTTGTACGTCAGTTCATAAAATTACAACATGTAAATTGCTTATTACTCTGAATAGTATGATTTAATGTTGTATGTATGTAGTCAACTTCCAAATTACTCAATCTTTAACTTTATTTTTAAAATTGATGACAAAATATTCATAAATATTGCAATGAATTGAAGCGTAAGTACCCAGATAGCAATATGCGCGCATAGTGCGACGCACATGCGTCGCACGCGTGCGGATTTTGTCGCACGGCGTGCACGCAAGCAATGACGCAGATGCGTCCTCAAATGCGTGACAGGTGCGTCGCACGTCGTGCGGATATCACGTCGTGCTGGTATAGTGCGAGTACACGTTGCAGGTTCTTGCGGACGGTATATATATATATGTACAATATTTAAATATAGATTGTTGAATAAAAGGCAGGTAACAGGATAAACAAAAAAAGTTTCGTGCGAAAACGTTCTGAAACAAAAATTTTGTTGCGGGAGGAATGGGAAAAAACAAAATATTCTTTATCTACCTTGTCTTGAATCTCTTCATAATTTCGAAAACTGCGTGTTCTCTACTATAATAATCGGGAGAATGTATGGTAGGGAAATTTTTCAGTATGTTCAATGTATATTTTCTACTTATTTTGATTTTTAAAAGTGCAATCTACGGCGGTGTTTTGTTTACCGCACCTGAAATTGAGGTTATACGTCACTATTTAATCAATATTTTCAGAATTTCACGTAACTCTGACTGGATTTGTGTCAATTATGAAATAAAGTGTTCTCTTATTTGCTATACACCTTTGGATAAACATATAGCAATGTTTAAAAATCATTTATCTCTTTTCACTTAAAAAAAAAATACATTGCGAGTATAAAATAAACTGAACACGAAAACCGTTTGCACTCCGAAATAAATTGTACGTACACATAAATTATGAAATATATCTAAGTGCCCACGAACAAGAAGACTACAAATTGTCAACATTCAATAACGAATCGATAAACGACCTAGTCTAACCACCGCAACCGAAAGGAACGCCATGTTATATGGATTTTTCTTGCCACGTGATCAGGCGGTAACTTGGAACTGCTTTTATTTAAACGCTGATCCGTGAATATAGAATGAGCAGGGTAAAATAAATTTAAAATAATCTGTTTAAATAATGAAAATAACAAACACATAGTTGCCTAATATCGAACTTGCAAAAATTTGTTTCTTTTTAGTGATTTATAAATTGTCGGTCCAATAAAAATACAAATATGTTTCTAAAATTAAAATTTATATTTTACATCTTTTTAATATTAGGAAAATGTTTGGAATTCGTAGTAGTTTTACAGTATTAATAATTCATATTATTTTTGTTCAATAATTCACCTATCACGATATGCGACTCATATGCCTCGCACACATGTGCCTGCACGAAGTGCGAGCGGTAACGCTGCGTTTCGGCACGCATGGCGTGCCTCGCATGCAGTGCGAGTAACGTGCGTCGCACGCTTGCTATCTGGGTAGTCTAGAAATATTATAGGTCCCAAATGTTAATTAAAGTGTAATTATTGCTATATTTGTGTTTATCTATTATGTTGAAGTAATACTTATCATTTGTATTCAATTTGAATAAACCAAAGGTGATTTTATTACTTGAGAGGGTACAATTAAATGTGTGACGATTTTATTTAAATTATTGTACTCATAAATTATATGCTACATGTATAATATATTTTTTATTAATTTTATTATTATGTAAGTTTATGTTTGTCTTTAAAAAATTGCTTCTAATAGTGAATAGTGTATCTAAAAAAATTGTAATAGGCTTAAATATCAAATATTTGAAACTTGACTTTACACATATATAACATTCGTACCTTTGTTGAATATAAATTGTATTTTTGAAGGCGATTTTGTATCTTACGCAAATTTGTTGAAGGCAGAGGAATATATATCAATTTCCAAGTGATATGGACTATCATCTTAAAAGTACTAAAACATATAATAATATTTTATAAACAGTTTTAGAACCATGATGCACAATTTACTTTCAAAAAATCCTGCAATTGTTGAACAAAATTTATACTATTTAGTGTTTAATTAGTAGCACCGCGTGTACTGATTTGTAGATCATTAAAGTCATTTTATGTTAATTTCATTAAAAATGATATATGTTCATTTGTCTTCAACTAATTTTCATGATATACATACAAATGAACTATATTAATTGTTCGTTCGGTGAACAATGTACAGAATGTGTAAAATAACCTGTAGTAATATTAAGCATTTGTAAACATACAACAAAATTTTGTACCCTGGCGGACCGTCCGAACGCAAACATTACGCTACAGCGTAATGGTAAAGTAATAGTAAAGTAATGGTAAAGTAATATAGTATTATAATTAATAAAAGAAACAAAATTAATATATAAACTGTTGCAATTATAATAAAACGTTGAAATTTACGTGAAATGGCCATGCCGTAACTGCAACAAGTTGCTTTTGCAGCGTTAAAAAATAAAAAAACAAAGTGACCGTCATTGAAGTTGGGCCCCTGCATATTGGCAACCCTCTAACGTGGCTTCAAGTGGGTTGCCAGTCTGCAGGGAACCGACTTGAATGACAGCCACTTTGTTTTTTTATTTTTTAACGCTGAGAAAGCAACTTGTTGCAATTACGGCATGACCGTTTAACGTAAATTTTAAAGTTTTATTATAATTGCAACAGTTTACATATTAATTACTAGGGTGGGGACGGCAGAGAGAAGGGATTCAGGTACGGGCCACGAAGGCGGGAGGCCCTCTAACCTACAACGCCTGAACAAGCTAGGCAGGGCGGGCTCGAATCGGAGTTTAGACGAATGGCGAAAAAAAGGAAACGTGACCAGTAGTGAGGGGGAAGACAAAAGAAAAAGAGAGGAAGGGGATGATGAGTTAGAAACGGACAAGGAAAGCAAGAAAGTCAGGAATAAACTCACTAAACGGAAAACACCACATAGAGATAGGGGGGGGGGGGGATGGAGGGATGTTCGAAAAATTAGAGGCTCTCATAAAAGGGTTTAGAGAGGAAACAAGGAAAAGTTTGGAAGATATGAATAGGCAGGGACATGTTGTAAGGGGGGAAGTAAGAAAAGTAAGAGAGAAGTGGGATAAAATCTGGAAAGAGTAATAATAAAAACATAATTATTAAGGGATTGACAATGGGGAGCGAAACAGGGGAGGCGGAAATCATAAATCTTCTGAGAGAGATTGGAGTTCAGGTAAGGGTAGAAGGAGTTAAGAGAATAGGAGGGATGAAGGAAGGAAAGGAAGGAATGTTTGTAGTAAAAGTAGGGAGTGAGGAGGAGAAAAAGAAAATTATTGAGAACAATAAATTATTGAGAGAAAGAAGGGAAAGAATTGAAGAGGATTTGACATGGAGGGAGAGGAAATGGAGATGGCAAATAGACCAGAGGGCATGGGAAGATGGGAAAAAGGGGCGCATGGTATGGATAGAGAGAGACAGATAATGGATAAATGGGGAGGAATGGTTCTGGGCCGAGGAATCAGAAGAAATAAGGAAGAAGGGAAAAAGAGTTGAGAAAGGTAGAAAAAAAGAAGATACAAAAGATCAAACAGAGGGGTTTCCAAAAAGCAAGGTGGAAGAAAAGTAAGGAGGATAGGAGTGGGAAGGGATGGGAAAAACGTAAAAATAGCTTTCTGGAATGTGTCAGGCTTGAAGAACAAGAATGAAGGTTTTTGGCGGGAGTTAGCAAAATGGGATGTGA
Organism: Andricus quercusramuli; assembly: GCA_932178445.1. NCBI lineage: Eukaryota > Metazoa > Arthropoda > Insecta > Hymenoptera > Cynipidae > Andricus > Andricus quercusramuli. Next base: position 55,604 of record CAKNXH010064056.1, on the reverse strand, counting down.
TTATTATGAGTGAAACCTGGGCAGAGGAGAAGGATTGAAAGGGGATGAAAAGGATGTTACCTAAAGGCTATGTGTGGACAATGCAAGAAACAAGAAAGGAACACGTTGAAGGTAGAGGGATGGGCGGCATGGTCTCAGGGGTGAGAAAAGAACTGGCAGTAAAAGGGAGAACAGAGGAGGATAGGGAGGAAAAGGATGGAACAATGGTAAGAAGGATTATAATTGGGAAAATCAAAATAGTGGTGGTTTGTGTATATAGAAGAAGAGGAGAAAAGGAAGGTTGGAGAGTAATAAGGAGGTGGATGGAGGAAAAGAAGGAAGGGTTGGTTTTGATAGGAGGTGACTTGAATGCTTGGACTGGCGAGCAAGGGATAGGGACTTGGGATGAAGAAGAGGAGGCCTATATAAGGAGCTCCAAACATAGGGAGATAGACAGGGAGGGGAGGAGGTTACTAGAATTAGTATGAGAAACAGGATGGTTCATATGTAATGGCAATATGAAAGGAGATGAGAAGGGAGAGATCACATTTATAGGTAAGGGAGAAACAGTAATAGACTACATCCTGGCGGAAAAGGAGAACGTTAGATATGAAAAGGAGGAGGAAGTAGACTTGTTGATTGAAAGGTTGAAAGGGTTGATTGAGAAGGTAAGAAATGAGATAGGTACGAAAGAAGGAAGGGAAGAGGGGTAGAGAGGCTGGTGGGACGAGGAATGTAAGGAGAGTAAGGAGAGAATAAAAGAGTCTGTAAGAAAATCGAGGAAAGGAGAAATAGAGAAGACGGAGTACAACATGAGGAAAAGAGAGCATGAGAGCATGCTGGAAGGGAAAAAGCAAAAAGGAAAGGAGAAATACAAGGAAGAAGTAGAAACAGCAATCAAAGAAGGTAGGGTTTGGGATGTGATAAACAGGGAAAGAGGAAGAAGGAGGGGTATGAATGAAGAAATAGAAATGGATGAATGGACGGATTATCTCAAGGGTTTGCTAGGGGGAGAACAAAATAGGATCGAAGGGGAAAATAGAAAGACAGTCCAGGGAGGAAGGGAGGAAGCGAACGAAATAACAAAAGAAGAAGTGAATGAGGCGATAGATAGACTAAAAGGAAGCAAGGCTACAGGAGAGGATGGTATGGAGAACGAAGCGATAAAGTATGAAGGAGAAGGGATTAGGGAAGGGATGTGGAAGATTTGCAACAAGGTCTGGAAAGGAGAAGGGTGGCCGGAGGAGTGGAGGACAGGGCTGGTGGTACCGCTTGTCAAGAAAGGGGATGTTAAGAAGGTAGAAGAGTACAGAAGGATCACCCTCATGCCAGTGGTTTATAAAATATATGCGGAAATTCTAAGAAAAAGTTCGGAGAGTCAGATAGAAGAGAAACAAAGTATCCCCCACGGGATTTAGAAAAGGGATGGGAACAATAGATAACATTTACGTACTCAACTACTTGGTTAACAGAAACTTAGGGAGAAAAAAAGGGAAATTAGTAGCCTTGTTCGTAGATTTTAAAGCAGCTTTTGACTCAGTGAATAGAAAAGTTCTATGGCAGGCAATGAACGAGAGGGGAATAGAGAAAGGGTTAGTGAAGAGGATAGAGGAAATTTTTACTGAAACCAGGAATAGGGTGAAGATAGGGGGAAAACAGGGGAGGTTTTCTGGACAGAAAGAGGTCTTAGGCAAGGGTGCCCGTTGAGTCCGCTGCTCTTTAATATGCTGCTGGCAGACTTAGAGGAGAAGCTAAAGGAGAAAGGGAAAGAGGGGACGATTTTGGATAATAGAAAACTATACTCTCTAGCATACGCGGACGACGTAGTTCTATTAGCAGACGATGAGAAGGGGGTGAACCTAATGATAAAAATTTTCGAAGAGTATGTAGGAGCAAAAGAACTGACGTTGAACGTAGGGAAGACCAAGGTGATGTGCTTCACAAAGAGAAAGACCAAAATAGGTTACGGTTGGAAGATGAACGGACAAACAGTGGAAAGTGGGAAGGAGTTCTGTTACTTAGGTTTTTGGTTTGAGGCAGGAGGGGGAAACGAGGTGCCGGTGAGGAAGAGAATCGGATGTGCGAGAAAAGTAATGGGCCAAGTATGGGGTATAGGAAAGAGAAGGTTCAAGGACGATTGGAGAATGAGGGTCTGGTTGTTTGATGCGTTGGTATGGGCGGTATTGTGTTATGGGGTAGAAGTCTGGGGATGGAAGGAACATACGAAAGTGGAAAGCATGCATGAGAAATTTCTGAGATGGGTGATGGGGGTTAGTTGGAGTTGCCCAGGATACATGTTGAGGGAAGAACTAGGAAGGGAGAAAATGGTAACGAGACAAATTAAGAGAGCCTGGAGGTTTGAAGAGAAGCTGAAAAGGGGAGAGGGGAGCAGAATAGCACAAGTATGCTTGTACGAAGTTCGGAACAAGGAAACGAGAGGAGCTTTGGGAAACTCGAAATGGGAGGAAGAAAGGACAAAAATGAGGATGGTTTGTGAGATACAAGAAGGGGTTCTAGATTGGCAGAACATAGAATTAGAGCTATTAGTAAGACAAGGAGAAGAGAGATGGAGAAAGATTATGGATTCTAGGTACAATAGATGGTATATGATGGTCAAAGAGTCGACGGAACCAGAATATTTGCAAAAGATGAAAAAGGAAGACAAATGGAATAGGGTGGTACGGTTTAGAATGGGGGAAGGAGTGAGAGCTTGTAGATATTAGACGGATGAAGAGGACAATCTGTGCAGAGTATGTGGATACGAAGTGGAGTCATGGGCACATGTGTTAGAGAGGTGTACAGGAGAGGAAGATGGTCAGCTGAGTGTGGATGAGTGTGTGAGATGGATCTTGGATGGTAATGGACAGGGAGTGATGTGGATGAAAAAACTGGAAGAATTAAGAGAAAGCAAGGGATCACGGTAGAGCCAAACGGGTATATCTGTTTAAAGGGAAGTAACCAGTGAAAAATTTTAAATTTTAAATCGCTGAAAATGCATTTGATGGTAAGAGAAAACGGAAGCCCTGGAAGATCGCTCATTTTAGAAGTTTAAGAAGAATAGTATTAATATTATTGTTATTATGTAAGGCGAAGCATTAGAATATGAGCAGCGGATGAGATAGACTAAGGATGAAGTGTAAATATATGTACAGGGAGCGGAGGCCCTCAAACCCGTAAAAGGGAGAGATTGAATATACATACATACAGTCTCTAGATTCAATTAAAATTTATAGTAAACGCTGAACAATTAAAGGAAATTGAAAAAACTTTATAAATTATTAATACTTGATTGAAGTTCATATGAATATAAAACACTGTTGAAATTCGTAATAATTGAATGTGAGTTCAAAATACTGCATGTTTAATTTCAGAAAATAAATAAAAGCGCATTGAATTGATTCGAATTGAGTTAATGTAGAATAATTGAAGAGGGTGAAAATAACTCCACCTACTATCGATTACACGTAGACCCTTTTTCTGAAGCTGAACTTCCAGACCAAGAATCTTCTAGAAGAACGGGTGGAGACAACTCCACCCACTATTGATAACATGTGGACCTTCTTTTCCTGCGAAGCAGAATCTTCTAGAAGAACGGGTGGCGACAACTCCACCCATTATTGATGACATGTGGACCTTTTTTTCCTGCGAAGCAGAATCTTCTAGAAGAACGGGTGGAGACAACTACACCCTCTATTGATTACACGAGGATCTGTTCCTAAGCAGAAACTTCCAGAAAACACATCAAGAACTTGGTGGAGATTACATCCCCCCATTATCGATTACATGTGGACGCTTTCGAGTAGAGAAGAAAATTCTAGAAGGACACGTGGAAAAGGGTGGTACTGACGTCCACCCACCTGAGTATAAAAGAGGAATCGCAGAACCTTTCGGCGCCTTTTGCCTTTCTGCAGTTGTCCTTGCTGCTGCGCTTTCCGCCGAAGTCTTTGCCGTCGCTCACTTCAAGTCTTCTTTTGCTCTGGGTCTTCAAGCTGCTGCCGTCTTGGTCTTCAACCCTTCTGCCGCTGCCTTTGCCATTGTACTTCTCCCTGGGTCTTGCTGCCAGGCGTCTTTTTGACTTACAATTTTGGGGCTCCAATCTTCAAGGCAATTCTCCCAGAGTGTACCAGTAATCATTCAAATTCATTTGAAGGAACATCAAATTTGACGACTAGGTGACGACAACAATCTCTCTCTCTCTCTTCTAAATCGTTCCAGTATTCACCCCAGCAATTCTTTCTCGAGCATTTATTACCTTTTTCCTCCAGAGCCATTTTTCCCTTCTCAAATCCTTGTAAGTTGATTCCCTATTTGCTCTATTCTTGATCTTTAATAAATGTATAATCTCGCATTTCCCTAGAATTCACTTGTGCCTAAATCCTGTTCCCTTAGCCCAGAGATCAGTACTCTGTAGATAAAACAGGAATATCACTGACCACTAATGTTTCTCAAAATGCCATCTTAGGACGTAACATACCCATTATTTTGGTGCATCGGCTGTGTTGAAATAAGTAAGGGCAAATGAATTCTCAAAATTAAATTAAGTTTTCCGGTAGTCAAAATAGAACCAAACGAATTAAAGTTCTTAAATTCAGTGAAAATTATGAAAAAATTTGACAAATAAAAATCTTTTTCCTTGAATAAACTCAAAAAAAAAACAATTTTTTTTAAAAATCAGTGAAACTTTAGATATTAAATTCAAATATTCGACTTAATTCTGTGAAAGTACGCTTGATTGGGCGTCAGCCTGTTATAATTGAAAAGTTCTATCAGATCATTTTTAAATATTTGATGGTACAAATTTATAACATCGCGCCGAGCCTGTAATGGGCACCGCTTTGTTATTAATTGATCGTCAATATATTGGAATGACTGCTAAAATGAGCAATTAATCATTTACACAAATAGTGAAAAATTATATCAGAAAGTACGCTCGATAGGGCGTCAGCCTGTTATAATTGAAAATTTCTATCTGATCATTTTTAAGTATTTGATGGTACAAATTTTTAACATCGCGCCGAGCCTGTAATGGGCACCGCTTTGTTATTAATTGATCGTCAATATGTTGGAATGACAGTCGAAATGAGCAATTAATCATTTACATATCATTCTTCATTTACATAAAATTGTAAGGATTATTTAAATAGGGTAAATTACACTCTCTCCCTCTAAAAAGAAATTATACAAATAAAAAACACGTATGAGATATAAATACAACGCAAAATGATAAACTCATGAAAATAATTGAAAAAATCAATAAAATAATTAAAATCATAGAATCAATAATAATTACTATCAATCAAACGAATATAAAAAATCAATTGAATTTTCAAATCAAGGAAGTTTTGGAGCAAATCAAAGAAGTTATCAAAATAATTGATATAATGATAAATCCTCACAAAATCAGTATAATCAAACAAAACTGAGGATGTTTAATCAATCAAATAAGAAAAGACTTAGTAGAGGAATTCAAAAACGAAAATTTCGCAAGTATATCAGACTTTGTCAACAACTTGAAAATTTAGCAAAAGAACTTACATCTAAACCAGAAGAAACTCAAACATCTAAACTTGTTAAAAATCTAATATCATACCTGATTGGAACAACATCTGAACCCGCTGAAAATCAAACCTTTAAAGCTATTGAAAATCAAACATATGAAAACACCGAAAATCAAACATCTGAAACCGCTGAAAATCAAACCATTAAATCTATTGAAAATCAAACATATGAAAACACCGAGAATCAAACATCTGAACCCGCTGAAAATCAAACCATTAAATCTATTGAAAATCAAACATCTGAAAACACCGAAAATCAAACATCTGAACCCGCTGAAAATCAAACCTTTAAAGCTATTGAAAATCAAACATCTGAAAACACCGAAAATCAAACATCTGAAGCCGCTGAAAATCAAACCATTAAATCTATTGAAAATCAAACATCTGAAAACACCGAGAATCAAACATCTGAACCCGCTGAAAATCAAACCTTTAAATCTATTGAAAATGAAACATCTGAAAACACCGAAAATCAAACATCTGAAACCGCTGAAAATCAAACCATTAAATCTATTGAAAATCAAACATCTGAAAACACCGAGAATCAAACATCTGAACCCGCTGAAAATCAAACCTTTAGATCTATTGAAAATGAAACATCTGAAAACACCGAGAATCAAAACATCTGAACCCGCTGAAATTCAAACATCTAAATTCATTGAAATTCAAACATCTCACACCGCTGAAAATCAAACATCCGAAAATGCCTGGAAAGAATTTTCTGAGACGTTTGAAGTAATGTTAAACAAAGCCGAAATATTGGTTAAAAACTCAAAAACGAATTAATTCATTCCCAAATGAAAAATTATTCCTATAAAATTATTTTGATAAAAACCTTTAGAAGAAAAGTGACTTATGTCAAATCAAAATCACTCTAATAAATCACTAAAATAATTAAGAATAATAGGATAGCGCATCGTAAGGGTAAACAAGAACGAGCAAGAATTGAACGTATAATTATAGAAGCATTATCAGAGAGATAAAATCTCTCAAACCCTGCAATTTCGAAAGCCATACATTATATAATTTTAAATAAAGAGGATATAACAGGAAGGATTAGACTCATCAAAATAAAGGGAAAAATCAATAAAATATTCATAATCATAGAAGCAATAATAAATTCCTAACACAGCAAATCCAAATAAATCCTAAAATCGCAGAAATAATAAAACAAATTGACGAAGTTAATGAAATCGTTGAAAGAATAATAAAATTTCTATGAAAGTAGTATCGTCAGAAATAACTTTGAATATATAGTTCAAATAGAGGACACAAAAAATTTAGAAATCCTCTTAAATTTTTTTTTGAAATTAAGAAAATATACTTCCCAATCATAAAACAAATCACTAAAATATGCAAGTAATAAAAAACATTATTTTTATGTTTTTATAACATTTCCCCTCATGTCAGATAAAAATACAGAAAACTTTAGAGTCACTGGAAGTCTAGCTAAAGCACTTGCTAATTCCACAATAAACGAACAAAAGAAAAAAGGAATTCAATTAAATTTTGATATCTCTTCTAAATCCAAGGTTGTACATTCTCCAATTGCTCAGGGAAATAATCCAGGACATCAACTGTAGCATCTTCAGAAAATATGGAAAAAACCCTCACAAATACAAACACACAACGATATAAATACCAGTGAATTTGAACAAATTCAAAATCTCAATCAAACATCCACAAATCAATCACAGAAAAAATTTGATTTTTCAATTAAAGATTCACCTTCTTTAGATTATTTAAAAAATTATCAATAATCGAATGATAGCGGAATAATTAGTTCCAGCAATTTAAATAAACCTGTATCGGAAATTGATAACACGTTTTCAGCAGCAAATTCCACAGTAATTAATACTAATAATACACCAGTCAAAATCGATCACCAATCTATCTTATCCAACGAAGGGAAAATTCCATCTCCTAATGACGATAACTCCCCTATTAATGATACCCGTATAAATCTCCATTCAACTCCTGCCAACAATACTAACCCTTTTTTCAATCTTGAGGAAAATCCAATTACCCCTGTTCGTAATATATTTCAACCAAACATGATAAGGCTTCCTTCGAGACGCTTTAGAAGTTGTACCTATTTTTGATGGTCGAAGTATCCCCCTAGCACATTTCATTGAAGGTTGTGAAGAAGCCATACAAATGCTCCCATCAGTACCGACAGTAGAACAAAATTTAGTAAGAATGATACGCAGTAAAATTATAGGCGAAGAGCGTAAAAGTATCTACGGTATGACGTTCGATAGAGTAGATAACTTGATTAACCGATTAAAGAAAACATATTCTCCTTCAAAAACAGTATATCAATTACAAGGAGAATCAGGCGGTACTTACATGTGGGAAAAAGAAACAGTTTTATCGTACGCAACACGAATTAAGGAAATTGCTGATCAAATTTATGATGCTCATAGAATGAATAATGGAGGGGATTTAGACGAAACATTTAAACAAGGATTAGAAAAAGATTTAATTCAATGCTTTTCACGCGGTTTAAGACCAGAAATAGAAATTCATGTAAAAGAGGGGCAAGCATTTAAAGATGTTACAAATAACGCAATTGAAATAGAACGTAAACTTAACGCAGTTTCAGATTTACGAAAGGGAAATCTTTAAAAACAAAAACCTGAAGAACTAGAGAAAAATGAAACCTACGGAGAAAAATCGATAAAAGTAAATTACGCACAAGGGGAAATTATAGGGTGTCAAATTTGTAACAAGAGGGGTCACACAGCTTTTAGATGTCGAACCCTTGGAAATTTCAATCAATACTTACAGCCTCCCTCAAACCCCCTATTCAACCATTTCCCACCTCCTCAGAATAACAGACGCTTTCAAGAATCATGGTATAATAGAATCCCACCATTTATGAGAAATCAATGGATACCCCAACAGCAACAGGGTGGTCAGGAGATTTTCCGACGGGAAGATAAAATAATTTTGACACCCAAACAAACACATAATTTTTCGAACCAGCAAAGAAATTTCACAAATCAATCATATAATGTTCCAAATCAATCATATAATTATCCAAATCAATTATATAATTTTCAAAATCAGCCGGATAATTCTCCGAAACAATCATACAATTTTCCAAATCAATCATATTCCAACCCTCAACCTCAGTTAAATTCAACACAAAATACAAGAAACATAATTTGCAATTATTGTAAAAAACAAGGTCATATAATCAAGGATTGTAGAAAAAGAGAATATAGCAATAAATTACGCGAGCAAAATTCTCAACAATTACAAGGAAACTCGGGAAACGAATCAGATCCCCCCAGACTAGGTGCGATGGGGCAGGTATCGACATCCAAGAATTGAAAGAACCTATCCCAGAAACAACCGAACCCCTAGAAACCGTCTCTATTAATTTTAATTTCAGTAAAGAAAATCTTATACCATCCATAATAATTAATACCTCAGGATCAAAAAATCCCGTACATGTGATGATTGATACAGGTGCAGGTATAAATCTTTTGAAAGAAAATATGGTTGAATCTTCAACACCAATAAATAAGAAAAAAATATTAAGATTGACAGGTATTAACGAACACCCTGTTTACGCTCTGGGTCAAATTAAAGTAAACATTTTTGGATACTTAACAAATTTTAATATCATACAAAAGGAAGTTCCGGTGGACAATGACGGCGTGTTAGGTTCAGAATTTTTCATTGATAACAATGTTAATATTAATTATGCAAAAAGGTGTCTAGAAGTAAATAATACAAAATATCCGTTTTTGTTAAAAAATAAAATTATTCTACCAGAAAGATCTATTTCAGATATTTATTTAATTGTTAGGAATCCGAAAGTAAAAATAGGATATGTTCCACAAATATCAATAGGGCCACGAATATTTTTGGGTAATGCATTAGTAACTAATGATAAAAGTAAAGCATTTGTAAAAATAGCAAATATGCAATCAGAACCAGTAGAGATTCAAATACCGGAAGTCGTTTTAAAAGAATTTGAAGAACTAACGAAACAACCATTAAACTTAGGAAATATATTTCATAGTTTTGTGGATTCGGAAGATTTTTCAATTCAAACAGGAAAAATTTACAATACTTCTTATAATGGAAGAACGGGAGAAATTATGGATCTACTTCGTTTACAACATTTAAATCCGGAAGAATTAATACATGAAGAAAATATAATAAGAAACAATGCAGATAGATTTCATATTCCCGAAGAACGTTTAACCGCTACCAACGTTCTCCAACATAAGATACCAACGACGGTCGGTCACCCCGTGTTTACGCGCCAATATTGATTTTCGCCCGTTCATAAAGAAGAACTAACGAAACAAACGAATGATTCAAAAATATCGTACATAAAATCAAATTCTAAAAATTCGTTTAATATCTTAAACCCTCTTCTACTAATCATTTTTAATACGATAAACATATTTATAAATATTTCTAAGACAATCTTCAAAATCAAAAATCTAATTCACGAAATCCCGAATTCCAGTAAAATAAAAGAAAATAAAGAAATTTCGAATTCCAGTAAAGAAATCCTATTTAAAAATAAGAAAATAAAAGAAAATCTAAAAATTTTGAATTCCAGTAAAAAAATCCCAATTCCAGAAATAAAGAAGCGCGGAAGACATAAAAAGATTTAAGGGAAAACAAAGAGGGTTTCAAAAAGAAATTAATCGAAAGAAACTTAAAATTCTAGAAGGAAACCAAAATCAAAAAAATCATGAATAAGGACCAAATTTTTCAAGAAAAAATATAAATAAATCTCTTTATAAAGATTATAGTACCTCCAAAGAATCAAGCGAAGAAGAAAATTTTTCAGATGAAGATAATTTAATCCCTGATCAGCAAACTCAAACAAACAAGCATTCCCCTTTAGGAGACTCCCAAATTGATCGACAAACAACGGACGCGCAACAAGTAGATACGCAAAAGTATTAGAAGACATATTTTCATAACATTATTATAAATACATTAATATTTGATTCAAATGAATAATATATTTATAAATAAATATTAATTAACTTAGACAAATAAATGTTCACTATGTTATTAAAAATAAATTCTATTATAATATTTAAATAATTTATATTCACTATTTCATCTAAATAAATAATATAACAAATGTTCACAATTTCACCTAATAAAATAAAAGTAAGTTTTAATGTTATAAATTTGCCTGTTAAAGCAAGTAAGTCGTACAATATTTCTCAATTTTAAAATAAGCACCTCTTAAAATTAGCACTTCTTTACTCGCTGTTCGACCAACCCCCTATTATCTCAGGTTCGCGTACCGTACTTTAAGGATTCATTGACACCGAGGATGGTATGATGCTCGAGTTTACGTGTTATCGATTACGCGGAAACCACGCAATAAAAGATTTAAAGGTATACAATTCTCCTTTTTCGTCCTGACTTTCATCCTTCGTATTATCTACAACTATCTCCCCTTTAAAAACCTAAGGATGTTTCCTATCTTCTAGATTACCGTCATTTAATAACTTAGTAAACTAAAACTTTATATAATTCTAATAATTCTAATAATAATAATAATAATAATAAAAATTCTAACAATAATAAATGTTATACATTTATACAATATCTAATAATATAAATAATTTTAATAAATGAGTATGATTTATTGTATTACTCTTTTATCTAATAATAATAAATAATATAATAAATATATTTCATTTTAAATCATTAATATTCATACAATGAATAAATTTGATCACAATTAATGTTTTACTGAATTTCATAAATAATTTTCATAAATAATTAAATAAGCATTACTATTTTATCGAATAATAAACAATAATGTAATAAAAATTTTATTAAGTGAATAACAACTATTAAAATGAATTAATAATTTACTAACTCTTTATAATAAATATTATAATTCATTAATATTAAATTAAATATTACTAATTGAATTAAATGAATATTATAAATTAATTTATTTCATATATATTCCTCATCTAAATTAATATAATTAAATTAAATTTTCAAATTAGTAAATTATAAGTAAATTAAAATAAATAATATATAAGTAAACTAAAAACTTCAAATATAAATAGTTTAAGATATTTTATAATCCATTTTATTCGAATAAGTAATCATAAATAAATTAAAATGTTCATATGAAAATTAAATCAATATTTATATAATTTAAATATATTAAATATATAATAGGAAATTTAATATTATTATTGACGGCATCACCAAATACCCCGAATTAATAACAATTACCAAAAATATTTAGTAATTTTTAAAACTATTAATTTTATAACTTACATACTCCTTGAAACGCTCCAAATTATCCATTTTGGTAAAATACTTTCCACACACAAAGAAATCCTACTAATGTAATTTCCCTTATGTCCTGATTATAAACTCACTAATCACCACCCATTTCCTCCGCTATATACCGTCTTTCTAACTCAACAAGGAAATAGGAAAGACCAGTTAAGGTAATCTTCCCATCAATAATCGACAAACAATACAATTCATCATTAAAAGAAAAAGTTATTTCATTTTCTCTTGTTATAACAAGAGAAAATGAAATGAAATCAAATGAAATGAAAACCGGAAAAAGTCTGTGAAGGCGGAAATCCTGAAGTAGCTAGGGACATTGATTCCCGCCCACCAACATGGCACAATAACCTTTTCGAAAATATAAACTTCATCAATAATCACATGAAAAAATCCATGGTCCCACTCCGTTTCGAAAACATGATAGTCAGTTGGAACATCACCATTCCAGTTGTCAAGTAATTTACTTAAGTTCACCATTATAAAAACTGTTTATCATTCAAAATTTAATTTTTATATTTTTTATTATTTTTATTAAAAGAAAATGTTCGACGACCTGTATATCCGTAGGTCATACAAACAACTGACAAAAGCTACACAACAACCACATAATATACACGAAAACAAAGATGGTTTCCATAAACACATAAATAAATAATAAAACTTTATCTCTCTAAATATCTAAATGAATACAATTTTAGGAAAATCCTATCTTCTCAAACCATAGATACACTATGACTATAGTATGCTATAAGAACATTCAAATTAACCTTTTGAAAAGAAATCTTCAATGTCGTAAAACTTCCCTCTAGGATTCACCCCTCTAAAGAACTCGTAAACGGAAACCCCTCTAGCAAGTTCTATTCGCCTCTAAACATAGGAGCATCACCTCACCACTAACCCAACATCTATTATGTTCTAGGTCAAGGATCGGAAGCGAAATGGAACCTGCATTTCTGACACTCAGCATTTTCATTTCTTCTACCATTCAATACTTTAACATTTCAAGAAAAACATGAAAATAATTTTATTACCACTAAATTTCCTCGACTCCCCAGGATTATATTATGAATATATAGCATCACAACAGAAAATTGGAATATTATTACATATTTTAGTTTCAAAGAAATAGTTGAAATTAATGACAAATTGAAATTTTTATTCTTTGAAATTCTCCCTTCTTGCAAAGAAACATCAAAAGCTAATTATTGTATCAGAGAACAGCATAGCATAAGAATGGCTTCACAAAAACAAATATTACAAAGATCCATACATCAAATTGATGAATTCATTCATGCTTTCTTAGGAAATGAAACACATTTATCAGAAGAAGATTTAGTTCATTTGAATCTCCGAAATATCATTTTCAATCACCTAGAAAACATAATACTGACATCTTAAATTCCATATATCTATCTGTTAATAGTTCAATCTTCAGAAATCTATTTAACCAATTTAATGACCTCAGTAATAATTTATTTTCAAGGTATATTACAAGAAGACATGAAATTTTAGCAACGTAATTCACAAATCCTTATATCTGTTTTTCTAATACTAATTACGATAATAATTATCGTCATTGATGCAATTTTTATTTACCATGAAATGAATAAGACAATTGAAATTTCAATACATAAATCAAAAACGGAATTTGATCTAAATGCATTAAATCGAGATCAAGGAAACTTATCTAATATAAGGGTTAATTAAATGCCCACGATTTTAGAAGAAATCACAGTCTAAATTTATAGTGAAGAATCAAAGAAATCATCCAGCATCCAATCTACAGTTTTCTTCCCCAATACACAAGTTGCTTGAATCTACCTTTATCAATAACATTCATTTCATTCTTAAACTTCCAGTTGAAAATAATAGAATCAAATAAAAATCCGAAATTCGACTATTAAAATCTATTTCTTTATCGATTTTATTGTTTTGAAAATTCAGTGAACCTCAAATTATCAAGTCATGGTTGTTTTACATCTCATACCTTAGATTTCAGTAATTCTATTCAAATTACAAACAGCAACTTATAGAGAAAAATCAAGGGAACCCAACCGAAGAAATTGATTCCTTTTTCTTTCTTTTTAAATCAGTTCATCTTTATCATCAGAAAATTTCTTATTATTATCCAAATGAAATACCCAAGCCTATTTTTCCCCTATTCCATATAATACCATGATCCATTTATAAATATACAACTTGAGTACCCTCCTCTAGTTCCTGAACCTATCCTTTCATTTCGGAATAACCAAATGATTGTTTATTTCCAAATCAATATTTTTGAAAATAAATGAAATATTCAAACGAGTTTCAACCTCAAGTAAAATTATTTTCTATAAATATTTCCTTCTATACCACTTCCAGCAAGCAAACCTACAGTATGTGCGATTACACAATTAGAAAATTTGAGTATACAATATGATTTTACAAAACCTGCATATTACATATCAAATCAGCCAGAATTCTATATCCCTAATGAGGAAAAAAATATTGGATTGTTTAGAGCAACATGTGCGATAGAAAAAGATGAAAATTTGTTTATTACAACAGGAATTCATGCTGATTCTAAAGTAGGAGCAAAAAGAAATGTAGCAGCAAAAATTCTAGTCATTCTGAACCAAAAATATGAATTTATATCAGGAAATGAACCAACGATACCAGAAAACAGTACAGACACAGGTCGCGAAAAGTTGTATTAATGGAAAAATAGTTGCGAAAGATGTTACGAAAAATTCCATATTGCAAAGAATTGTCATAATGTTAAAAGAAACAAATCCTACATAGAAGATAAATGAACGAAATGCCCTTTTAACAGCGTTGAAAATATATTAACATTTTCTTATATAATTATCATGTAGAAGAAACATATTTAATCTTATCAACATGAATAATATTTAGCTTAGCGACTATTGTATTAGCTGCAATTTAATCCAATAAAATATATATAAATATTGTATTATATCAATAATTTTAAATTTGAGATTTAAAGCATTCCTCTTTTTTATATGTAACCATTTTCAGGATTACTAATCATGTATGCATTTAAAATAATTTCGAAAAAATTGATCGTAACGTTAAATATGTCTGTGACAAATATGAATACTTCAGTCTACTCTTAAAGTGACAATTATATAAGCATAGATACATGTAGAATATTTAGGATCATAACATCTTTTATACGCCTTGCTCGAACAGGTGGTTGCACCCCATGTTTCGAGTCGCAAAGGGGGAGATGTCACCCTTAGTGACCGTTTCATTGCTGATATAGTCTTTAATGCTAAGTCGATATACTTAATTGAATCTAAGTCTATAACCACCTTTCAATGTTTAGTGTTCTATTGCGTACATAATTAAATTTATCAGAAGGTCTTAGGAATTTTATGACGCTAAAAATATATACTCGCTTCAATCTTTAAATATAAACATACTTATTAACCATTGTAACCTGTTAATTATTATATTTGACCAACCTTCTCAAGAAACACATATCTAGAAGTCATAGAATGTATAAGGAATTCCTGAAATATATAGATTATAATCCTTAAATGTATTCTCCAGCAAAAAATTTTCTTATCTATGTAAATCAAAAAAAAATTATTATTATAAAAAAAAATTATAAAAAAGGAAATAATATTAATAAATATTGTGAACATGTAATCAGAAGACATAATATACTCTTTGAATATTTCATATTTGTGAAAATTTCAACGTGATATCTTACCACAACAATTAATTCGAGTCTTACATTTTGGCTCGAACATATTGGCTTCACCATATGATTCGAGCAAATCGGGGGGGAGATGTCACGTACTACGCCGTGACTATATATATATATGTATGCATAATTATTGTGGATTATTTAACTCAAG